>VWZG01002134.1:37991-59858 GCA_013396735.1 Grallaria varia
AAAAAACCAAAAGAAAAAAAACCAAAAAACCCAAAAAAACCCAAAAAAAAAACAGCTACAGAAACCCAGGACAGCATGTAAGTATGTTTTGTCTCAAACATTCTGACTACTGCAACAGGAAAGTTGTGGTAATGGAAGAGAGGGTCCATCAGAAGTGGGCCAGCACTGTTCTGAGCCAAATTCCTTTTCAACCTTGAGGCTCATTGTGCCTGTATCAACTCCCCCCCACCCCCAAACTCACTTTCTGGAGGGCTCAAAAGAACTGTCTGTGCTTGTGTGAACAATAGAATGTGCATTGCATGAAAAATCTATTTTACAGAAGAGACATGTGCAAGGTAAACTATGAAAGGAAGTGGATCGGCCCCACTCTCTCTCTTTTTCCCTCTCTCTCTGTCTTTGTTGACCCCAAATCTCGACCTTCCACTCAGAAAAATCAACGCAGGATCAAAGGAGTGGTGAACTTCCTTTTCCTCTTTCTCCCTTTTCTGTCTTTATTTCTCCCTTCCCTGGCTTTGTCTTGGCAAAGTGTGGCTATTGTATTCTACCTTGTACGCCACACTGAAGTTTGCTGTGAGGTTTGGGAGTTTGTCAAAGTGTGTTGTAAAAGTTAAGGGCTTGTAAACCAACACTTTTGAAACTAAATAGTGGGCTGACTGCTGGAGTAAAGGCAACTATACAATAAAGATAAGATCTCCCTGACATAGGGACTGATGTTTTTGTTCAGCCTGACGAGCATTTAAAACAAAATCATCCCCCCTTCCAAGCAGCTTGTGACACCGTGTTCCACTCACGAGCATGGTAAATGTCAGTTCTAAGTGAACTTCTGATTTGACCTGAGTTGTCCTTGAATTATTATGATGATGGTAATATTTCTTGACTGGATGAAAGGGTAAAATTTGGAGCTGGAGTTCTTGATGACTTCTCTGGTTAAAGTGAGTATAGTGGAGGCAACAATAGTAGAGTGCTGAATCACAGAGCTGGATGTTTTCCTGAATAGTTCTCACAGGCTTTCCTCGTTATCACCATAGAATTTATGATTGTGGCACAAAACACCCTGCCCTTGCTCAATCTGATCAGTTGATTTCATCTAATTGAATCACAAGTTGGACGAATTATGAAAGCTAATTGACTGAAGCAAAATTCAGACAGAACTGATAGATTGGTGCTAATGGAATAAAGGATTAAATCCTTGTAAGTTAAGGGAAGGATTGCATATTTTCCTGTAGGTAAGGTCTTGAGTTCATAACTTTATGAAGTTTGGATTTGTCTGATGGGATTCCTCCTCAGTTCTCAGTGGGCAGATAGGGACCAAGATACACACCTATGCTTAACTAGAAAACTGTAAAATTCTTTCCACTTAGAATTTGATAATGTTATTGATATATTTACCTTTGAGATTAAAATATAAATGTCCTTGATGTAGAATTTATGTGTAAATCAATGTGCAGATGAAAAGTAGCTAGATGTTTCCTTAGCATGCATGTCTCACCCTGAAAACTATGTCTTCTGTGATTTTACCAAATAGTAAAATAGGATGTATAAGTACTTTCTTTTTTGTGAGACTGTCTTTTAGAGTAACTTAATTTTAGTATTAAACTGTTGATTAAAAGGGAAGAATTTATCTGATTTCAAATACATTTTAATGTAAGCTTTTTCTTCTGGATATGTTCTGGTTTTGGCTGGGGTAGAGTTAAATTTCTTGGCAGTATGGGTTTGAATCTTGGATTTGTAATGATCAGAGTCTTGACACTACAGGGATGTTTTTATTATTACTGAGCACTTCTTATACAGAGTCAAGGTCTTTTCTGCTTCTCACACCATCAGCTCACAAGGAGTTGAGAGGTGAAACAGCTGGGACAACTGATTCCATTTGACCAAAGGGATATTCCAGACCATATGAATTTGTCTGGTGAGAGAAAGCAGAAGTGAGGGACATTCCAAGGGATGGTATTTGTCTCCCCAAGTAACCTCTATGCATGATGGAGCCCTGCTTTCCTGGGAATGGCTGAGCACCTGCCTGCCCATTGGAAGCAGTGAACGAATTCGTCATTTTGCTTTGCTTGTGTGCACAATTTTTTCTTTCCTTGTTTAACTGCCTTTATCTCAATCCATGAGTTTTTTACCTTTTACCCTTTTGAATTTCCCCCCCCCTGCTACCAGGGGAAAGTAAGCGAAAAGCTGCGTGGTGCTTAGTTGCTGGCTGAAGATAAACCACAACAGAATCTTGGGTTTAGAAATTGTCTGAGGATATGTCTTTTATGAATATATGGGTATATTGGAGACAGACCTTTTTTTTTAATTCACTAACATTGTAGAGATTGGAAGATTTCAATTGTTAAGCACCTGCAAGACACCTTATTAATCATGCTTCTAATGCCTAGATCAATGAAATAAAATACATGCTTCATTGCATTACTTAAGTAATGTATTCAGTTTTATCTGAGTCAAAAACCTTTTTCCTTCTTCTGTTCATCTCACTGGTTTACATGATTCTTATGACAAGTAATGAAAATACATAGTTATGTCATATAAGCTGCAGCCTTACTGACTCCAAATAACTAACACCACTCTTTGGAACAATACACCCCGGACCAAGAGTGAAGGCAATCCCACGATAGAGACTTTTCACACACTGATGATTTCACATGGGAAAAAAAAAATAAGATTTGCTTATCATTAGCACAGCATAAAAACATGTATACAGAACACTGAATAGGGGGACAAAAATGTAAAAAAAAATTTTAAAAGACTTCTTACTCTTTATTGGAGGAGTTAATATCTGCACTAAAGAGTTGTTTCAGCCAAGATCTCTGTCTGGTGTCTGGAAAGGTACATGTTTCATTCTATGTATCAAACTATTGAATTGATAGTAGTCAATAATTCCTGTTTTGATATTCTCAGTAATATAAAATCAGAGATAACAATAAAATTAATTTTATTTTTTAATCTAGACTTTGTCTTCAAAATTGGATTAGCACAGGCTTTGATATTTACTGGTGCTCTATACTATATGAATACTGAGTATTAAAATAATGCGAATTTAGAAATATCTCAAAATCACTGTTTTTAGTGGTTTATCAGTGCTTTTCCAGTAGTTATGATTAAAATAATGGGCCTTAATTTGTATGTACATATGTATGTATGTACATATATATGTATGTATTTATTTGTTTGTTTATTTATTTGAACTAAAAATTCTAAAATTAATTTTGAATTTAGAGAAGATCTTGAATAAAACCATTTTTGGCTATCAAATCCTACTTATGAAATCCTACTTAGCATCTTTGGATTTGCTCTATCATCAGTTCCATTCCTCATCAGGAATACCTTTTCTTGCTGGATGCAGGTGTCTGACCATTAAGTATTTTAAATATTCCTCACCCCGTGTGGGGCTTAATTTTCGTATATAGACTTTGTGGTCAGTTTCTCAGTTGCTTGGGTTGTGAAATAACAGGTCCTTGGAGGAGAAGGTGATTGTCCTTCCTGGACATTCTTGGAGAGAGCAACCTCTGCAGCACACCCTCCATGAAGGCTGCCTGAAATCTAATAACTTGGCTGCCAAGAAGCACTTTCAGATTTTGCTTCTTCTCTTGCTTTCTTTCATCCTTTTCCTGTTTCAAACATATCAGAACTAGTATGTCTCCAGTCTTCATTTTCTCTAGTTTCTGTGAAAAATGTGACAATCCACTTTCTCAGATGGTCTTCTACGTATATATTTTAAAATAAAAGTTTTGAAAGATGTGTCTTTATTATCAGGGACACCTCTATATGGCAGTGAACTTGAAAAGTCTTAAGGAATATTCTTAAATTTTTACACATTTCCTAGGCTTTTAATTTGGTCTTTTTTTTTTTGTGCTCTGGAGAAATGATTGTTTGAATGCAGTATAAATGAGTTTATCAGATAAGCTCATTCTCAAGTTTAACAAATTATGTGAATTTATTTAAAGTAACATTGCCTTTAATAAGCCTGTGTATTAAGTTTTCATGCATTTGATAGGAATTTGATTTCTCTCTACTAATTGAACAGGGGAGGGAGCAAAAGTACTGTTCTGATTTTCTTCATCATTAATTCACAATGACCTAATATATAAAGAGAGTCAGCTCAGGATTGCTATTTAGATTGTCTTTGAATTCTTCTTACCCTTCTTTTTACAATCCCACTTCTCACCCCAGTGTCTATTTCTGCTTAGAACTTAGGCATCATCTTTCCCGGAATGCTAAGTTAGTTTCAGTTTAAAAAACTTATGACTGACTTGGATTTATACATCTTTTTTTTTAATCTCAAGAACAAACTTACCAATTTGACTACATCATGCCAGTGGTGCAAACCTGTCCTCTTAGCTCACTGTTACGTTTCGAATTCTCAGCCTTTCCAATTTTTACAGAATGAAAAGCCTCTACACTTTCCAGTCACTTGCACAAAATGTTATATTTGGTATTCGGAGCGTAACAGTCCACCCAGTGAAGAGCTATTACTTGATTACTGCTCAGAATACAATTGTTTAGCTATTGATGCACTCAACTGGGCTATAAATCAGGACAAAGACAGGCTAATTTTTCCTATCCCCTACTGTACAGAAAAGGAAGGATAATTTCATAAGAATTTTTGCCTCCTCACAAATTGGAATTCCAATTCTAAATTTGTTCCAAATAAATAATGTGGGGAACAAAACTAAGAGCTTGTACTGTCTGATACAATGACATAAATGAATGTATAAGCATTTTATATAAATATGAGAACATGACCTTGAAAGGGGGGAAAAAAAAAGTATATTATTTGATTTGAACACGAATAAAGCACAGTAAGCAAGCTAAAATTCAGAAAACAGAGAACACTATAAACACACAAGTTAAATGGGAAGGATATTTTGCTGAATACAAAAACAGGAATGGTTGGCAAAACTACAAACAAGATGAGCAGCATTGGAAGCCTGCTTGGGAGAGGGGTAGGTAAGCAGCATAAAAACATTGTGTATGAGAATAGAGAACAAAGAAGGCAAGCCTGCTTCAGTTCAAACTTCTTTTACTCAAGAGCTCCTAAGTTTGATCACCTTGACTTCTCCAGTTCAGGCCACCCGAGACAGCACTTGTCATTGCTAACTATGTAGCATCATCTCTATGGTCTTTGTATCCTCACAGCTAATTTATAGTCTAGGTGTCAAAGACAAACAGAGAGTGAATATATGTTGACAATGTATAAAAAAAATAGAAATCAGCATGAAATGGGTTGATAATAAATAAATATAGTAAATTTTTGTTTTAAATATAAAACTAGTAGGCTTTATCAGTCTTCTTAAAGTTTCTGTCACATGGATAAGTGACTTCCTTCCTGATAAGCACATACATACAAAAAAAGAATGTTGCAGAAGCTCTTTAAATAAGACATGAAGTGTCAGTAAGCTAAATCTTTTAAACCTTGTGGCATTTTTTCCTTAAAGGCAAGTGAGTTGGATAATAGATGATGCTAGTCACTAAATGAAAGTTAACTTACAAAGTTTATAAACTGGAAAAATGCTAACATCTTTTGCTTCTGGGAATTATGATGGCCAATTAAATACCTTGTCTGACCTGACAAAATACTGAAAAACATAATTTTGCAGTGTGTTTCTACTGCCTCAAAAAGCACACTGCAACATTCCATAGTAAGACAATTCCCAGACATCAAACTGTCACTATCATTACAGTTTTTGACTATACATAGTTGCCTATTACTAAAAAGTGGAAACAACACAAAGTTTACAGTCTACAGTGTTTGTATGAACTTCCTTGGATGACAGAGGTAAAATCTCAGCTATGAGATTGTCATTATAGTGTTTTTTTCCTATTCTTTATGTCAGGCACTTTCTGGGAGAAGCCACTTTCGTTCTTTCATTTGTATAAAACAGAAGCCTTTCTTCCTCACTTCTGTGTA
Source organism: Grallaria varia (assembly GCA_013396735.1). Lineage (NCBI taxonomy): Eukaryota > Metazoa > Chordata > Aves > Passeriformes > Formicariidae > Grallaria > Grallaria varia. Next base: position 43,903 of record VWZG01002134.1, read on the forward strand.
TCACTTTGAAACTGCTTCTAAAATGATGTATGTGTACTGTTTTAAAACTAGGGAGAGAAGCCACTAGGTGAGTGTCTGCCACTGCAGCAGGGGATGGTGATGAGAGTGAGCAAGCAGGAGGGCTGGTACAGTGCTCTTTCTAGATCTCAATGACAGCCCAACAAAGAAATGGCTGAATAAGACAATTGCTTAAATAACTAAGAAAGAGAAGAGAAATAGACAGAAAGTCTTTAATCTTTTCAACTGCTGTGCAGCCCACATTCATGCAGCATCAGTTGGAGCCTAGATGGATTTTTCCCATGGTGCTGTGAAGAGCAGATGCCTGCCTCTGCTCCAGTTAACTCTTGTGTGGATCAATGACCCTTAAAAGTACAAACCTTTTTCAGTCAGGATCAACATACTGATCGAACAGAATAATACAAAGAGTTGATTTCCAGTTGAAAATTTATTAAAGGAACAAATTAAGAGAAAAGACACCTGCATATTAAGTACATTTTAAGCAGAAAATACTAAATATTTCAGTGTGTGTGTTTTCTCTGTAAAACTGATATTGCTTTGGATGGACTACAGATATTAAAATATCATGTCCTTGGTGGGGACAGCTCTAGGCATGATCAGTAGAAGGTCTTAAGATACTTAAGTTTTCACTATTTTGTAATAGGAAGTACCAACCTGTTTAAAGGGGCTGGTCCTGTAAGTGTACCAACAAGGGTCATAGCACTGACTTCAGCACAAAGCACAAAAGATGTATAAATTGGAGAGGAGGAAACAAATTCAAGAATACTGGTGCATTTGTCTTTCCTTTGTATTATTTTTTAAGTCATCCATCTCTCACAAAAACTGTGTGACAATGAATTAACTGGGTTCAAAGGCAGGCATTAAGTCTGATGGAGAGAAGATTTTTCAATCTGTATTTTCTTCTACTTTATCCATTGGGTGGCACAGACATTCTCCCTGCTTAATATCCTCTAAATGTTCAAAATCCTAGTCAGAGGCGTTCAAAAGTGTACCTAGCATTGCGGTTCTCAGACAAGTAAGAGTTTTCTGCTTGCATTTCAAGAAACATAATGCAAGCCAGATCTTAAAGGAAAACTCTATAACTGTTTTAGTTGCAGCTATGCTGTGCTGGAGCTGAAAATCTCTGTGGGGAGGATAAAATGATGAAACACCTTTTTTGAGCGAAGCTGACTTGTGCCTGGTGAGTGTGGAGGTGGACAGAAAGGTCTTGGGTTTATTTGCGGATCATTCTGTGATTTTGCAGTTACTGAAGTATGCTAACATTTCTGCCAGCTTGTTTCCCTAGTCTTTCCCTTCCCCTTTTCTCTTTCTTTCCTGCTCCTTATCATGGAATCTGGCCTCATCATTGTGCTAGTCTGGAGTTTTCTGTGTTCCAGTTGCCGGTATGGTTTGTGCTGAATTAGTCTTTGAGCACACTAGTTTGTCAAATCATCTCACAGGAGCTTTTCTTTCTTCCTCTATTCATCCTATGCTGATGACACTTTCCTTTTAATTAGATTAAAAATTTACTAAGCACTTAGACTATTTAGAGTGTATAACTCACTTAATGGATAGGAGCCCCTTTCTTTTCTTGTTTGTGGCTCACTTAAATTTCTGTCCTCATAAGGAATTGAATTTCCTTATAGAGGGTTTTGATAAGGGCATAAGCACAGCGTAAGTGGTGGAAGTATACCTTGAGGTATGAAGAATGGAGATAGCAAAGAAGAATATAGCTTACCATTCCCAGGAGGGACAGACCTTCCTGTGTTTCTTCGCTAGATTTGAAGTAACTATATTCTTCAAAGAGATAAGAGTAACTCCTGCTGATGAATGTCTTGAAAATGATTATTCAATGAACAGAGGTGGACAGTGCAGAGTAAGATTTACCAATTACGTAGATTTTAAATGTTAGAACTGCCCAAGCTGAGGGCAGCCCTTACAGTGTTCTGAAAATATAAACCTGAAGGGCATTTCAAAGTATTTGCAGGTCACATCTCTTGCAGTGAAACAAGCTTAAATGTAACTGCCATAACTGTCATGCACCTTATTCTTTAAGTATCATGAACATGTTTGTAAGTGACCTGTAGAGAGAGAGATTTCTTACAATGCTTTTGAGAAAACTAAGGTTTTCAGTGCAAATGCTGCTACTTAGGCATTTAAATTGATGTTTTGTTTTGAAAGTTTTGAATGTTTATTGTATCTCAGTTTATCTGCTTTTATCCTCCCTTCAAACACAGCTATAAAGAATTTTTTTCTCCACCTCTCTGGGTCTTTTGTCATTATTGGCTCTAAAACTTCTCCTCCTGGCAATGCTAGACTAGAGCATAGAAGTTATTGTCTAGTATCTGTTCTATAACACCAGCAATGACTGAAGCTTTCGCCTTGTCTCCAGAGCCTGACAGATTGATCCATTTAAATCAACACAAATATCAGCACGTTTTTCACCCTTACTCTATTAATCTATGCTTCACTTGTCTCACTCACCCTCTCAAAGGCTGTACTGCTTTCTTAGAATGTCTCAATCAGCACTGCTGAAATTGTGAACAGACACTACCATTGATCTTAGGAATTCATACAGTGTGGTTTATTGTCAGACCTTGAAAAATAAATTCTTCTCAGATGCCAAAGGGCCAGTAGTGTTTAATGGGACCACTCACTGTGTGTTCCCACAGTCCTTGGCTATAACTCTTGCATGTCTCTGTACATACTTTTCAATGCATCAACTAATGCTCAGGCTGTTTGGAGGTGGTTGAATGTCACTGATGATGTATTGGTTTATGCATAGCTAGCAAGGACTTACAGTCCCTCTTAGTAGTAAGGAGTTTTAAAAATATGAAATGCTACTAATGACTGTAGATTTCAGTTTGCATACAGGTAAGCCCATCTGTTTCCAATGGATCTATAAATGTAGCCATTTTATTACAGATCTTTTAATTAAAAAAAATATAGGTGGAGAAATTTTGGTAAACTTGTTTACAGAATAAAGAAATAAGCAATTGTTTTACAATTACATGCTACTTCATAGATGCAAGAAGATAATTTTTATGGTTTCTCCAATATAATGTAATGTCAATAATTCCATTGCTATTGTCAAAATAAATATTAAAATCTTCTTTTTCCAGATTAAGAAAGGACTAATTAAGATCTTCTGAAAGGACTAATGCAAAAGAAATAACAATATACAAGAGACGATTGCAAAACCTGAAGTAAATTACACAGGAGAAATAGGTAACTTCAAAAATATCAGTGACAGAAATAAATTTGTGCATGCCTGTGTACTGAGGTACCAGAGTCAGAATGTATTTGTGAAGTGCATTAAAATCTGAAAATTTTGATCTGTTCCAGTGTGTGTGGAATCAAAGACATTTATCTGCATGTCTTTTTGCAGGAAGATTCTTATTTTCATCCACTGAGTAATTATGTTTTTATTATTTAGTAGTTGTAGAGTTTTCTACTTCTAGTCTGTGTAGAACTTTTCTAAGGTTTGTAAAAATTACAAGGATTCTTAGCAAGATTAGGCAGTTTATATGTGGATCCACTGTTATTACAGAAAAACTGTAAGAAATAGTAAACTATATTTAGAGAAATCCAGCCCTGAACATTTATATTTAGTTGAGCTTGGTGAATAATCTATGTATTTCATCACATCTGACTGCCAAATGAAAAATGCCTTTTGTTTTGTGAACCCCCACCCTGCTATATAACAGGTGTATAATTGGCTTATATTACAGGGTCATTTTCTGAAGTATTTCTAAAGGGCTTGAGTTTTTGTTACCATTATTAGCCATGAGAAATTATTTGGTATCTTTCACTGTTAGCTTACTTGACAGGGTTGGTGCTCTCTCATTTTGGCAGACACTGTAACTCAAAATGGTGGTAACAAAGCATTGGCTAACAGAAAGTACAGGTGCCCTGTCCTCACTGTTCCATTTGAGCAGTTAACCATTTGAATGCTGTTTAAAGTCTCACTGAGTTACAAGCACTGTTTCTAACTCCAACATCATGAAAGAATGTTATGATCTGTATATAAGAAACACATGGATCGATTTTTCTGCTCAGTGTATTTTTAAGACAAATCAGAAAAGTAATTTATTCTATGGGTTTATTTCAGATTTAAAAAAAACCAAACAAACACAAAAAACAAAACAAAACAAAACAAACCCAAAACCAAACAAAAAACCAGTTATTTTAAGAAACTTGCCTAGTTACTGTGCAGTGTAATTATGCTGCCATCCATGTTGCAGTACGTGTATTAAGTCTCTTCCACATTACTTTTTACCCCAGAACCAGATTTCTATTTCCTTTGCAATGTTCCCATTGCTACTTTGTTACTCTGATTCCCTTGTGACTTATAGGGACAATTTTCTCTTTCCTCTATGACAGGAGACTGCCCTGTTTCACTTTCTGCCAGTGAAAGGCATCTTGCACTGTCACAGTCTAACTGTGCATGACATTCTCAAGGTTTAAATCTGTTGCCTGAGTCTCAGTAGAGTATGCTACTAATTTTAAAACTTGCTGCCTTTTCTTTAGGCAAAGAAATGGTCAAGTAGCTCTTTTAAAGGTAGATTGTCACTGCCCAAAGTGGTAGATGTGATATTAGCAGTTATCCTTTAGGAATTAGTCCAGTAAAACAGGGAAAAATCTATACTTGTCTGCCCGCACTGGAGGCTTTAAATATGAAGAGGACTGTCTTCACTTTCCTTTTCTGAAGATTTAGTGACTAGGTTTAATTAATCTTTGCATGTGAAACTGAGGTAAACTCTGAGCCCTCTCAATTCAGACTTCTGTGCCGGGTTTTATGAGGAATAGTGGCATACTAATGGCAAAGCTGAGGCACTATACTCTTTAGGCAATTGTTGAGCATGCAAACTCATTTGTGGAAGAAAATATTCTTTAGATTATTTCTTAAGAAATTGAGGCTTAGAAAAATTATAAATCATATAATTTCTCCTTACACATTTGAATCCTCTTAGGCTAATTTCAATGGAATTTGATGGAATAGTAGTACCAACTAACTGAGCTCCCATAGGTGTTTTAAAAGTAGCAGATAGAAGGAAGAGGAAAGAAATCATTACCACTGCTGTAGGTCTAAAAGGTAAAGAGCCACACATCTGACTAAAACTCATCATCATAGAAGTATTTGTCTCATAATGGTACGGAATTTAACTCCAGGGTTGGCTGCTGCTTGCCCAGACATAAGATGGGCATTTTGAGTGACAGAGAAGTTACTGAGAGAAGTCCATCAGAGTCTGGAAGTCACCGGGTGACTGACAAAAGAACCTTGAAATATTACACATGTATGAATATGAATCCAAATCTCCCTAGGCTTTATTTAGTTCTCCGCTCCATGGAGTGGAAATATGTGATACAAATTTGCAAGGAAGTTACCGGATTCTAAGAAAAATTACCGTGTTTTAGTTTGGGGTTTTTATTGGGTGGGGGTTTTTTGGCTGTTGTAATAGGGTCTGTTGGTGGTGGTGGTGGTGGTGGTTTGGGGGTTTTATTTGTTTGTTTGTTTGCTTGATAAAAACATGCTATTCTGATGCTTTTGCCTCTAAAGTGAATTGTATTTCTTACTCTCTCTTACACTTTGCATGGACACTTTGGAGTCATTTCAGCTGAAAGACAAGGTCCTTTTTTCATATTAAGGGATTTTCCAAAATCATCCCATTAGACTCAGATCATTTTTGGTTTTGCTTTTTTTTATTTGGTTGGTTGGTTTGGTTTTTTTGGTTTTTTTTAACAGAGAAGCCTTTGTCCATATTTATCAGAAAGGGAGACAAAGCATAATGCATTTATGAACAGACACTTAAAATGTTGGTTGGAAATTGGTGTGTTCTGTATACTTTCTTCCCCTGAAGTATGTTTTACAAACATGGCTAAAAGAAAAACTATTCTTTGACAATAAAATAAAGTATTAAACTATGAATTTCCTTCACCAGGAGAGTTACTGTTTCTTATGTTCATGCTGAATATAATCATATTGACAAATTTTTGTTTGTTTTCATTTCCTGTTGTTCCAAAGGTGAGAAAGAAATTATATTGTGCCAGCAGATAGAAGAGAGAAGACTTATTTTTCTGATTCTCCCAAAGTTTGCTTTATATTTTTAGACAATTTCCTTATTCACTCTGGAAAGCAACTAAGCCTGATTTTATTCACACTACGTGCCTCATCGGCAGTCTCATGTGACTAAAGTATGAATTGGAATCTTGCTCTGCCACGTTTACTTAAATTTTCAGTGAAATAGCTAGACTGAAATGAAGCATGACTTCTCTTTATCAGAGACAATTCTGGCTCTAAAGAATTTACTATCACATCTAAGTATAAATAACAATTAGGAGTTTCCCTGCATGTGTTTTCAAATAGCATTTTTGAGGGAAGCAGATAAATGTTTCTCTATTGTAGGAATTAGTTATAGTTTTGTTAGCCAGGGTTGCATTAAGGGTACAGAAATTTGGCAGGAGATAAACCTGCTTGCATTCCAGCTGACCCTTAGAAATCAGAAAGGCTAGGTGTGTCTGGGCTTAGGTTCCAATTATAACTAATTCTACACTATCCGTCCAGTCATTTTCAATAAGAACTTGTGAAATTGCAGATTCATGAATGGTGTGATTTACCATTCTGATAATGTAGGTCTGGATAAATTCAGCAAGAACTTACATGGTCCACATTCAAAAATAATATGGGGTTTTGAAGCAACAGGACAGCATGTTCAGGATGGCCATGATAAGTGCATTAATTGCAGAGTACTATATGTGTCACAACAAAAAACATAGTAACAAAGATCTATAGATCTATTGGGGCATATATATATATATTCATATACATATTTATATATAAATAAATGTTTCCATGTCTGCTCCAATGTAATTAGAGGTGCAAAGCCTAAAGGCATCCCTTCAGGTCTGTCAACTGAAGTGTTTTCCCCTTCTTTTTTTCTTGTTTTTCTTCTTTCTTGCCCTCAACCCCCCCTCCTTTCTTTTATACTCAATTTTCCGCCCTTCTCAAAGGTGTGGAACAATCACATGTTATAGGTGGGATTTTGGTGACTGTGATCATACATGTAAGGCATGTTCTCTTGTCTCCTTATTTGCATTCTTAGGAATGTGAAAGTTGATATATTAATGGGACTTAATGAGAGTCTTGGTTACTTTTGGTCAAAATTTATAGTTGATACAAATGTAAAATAAATACTTTGTTCCTCCTTCACTTCCTGACGTGACAGTAAAGGCTCTCTAACCTTCACCAGGGAGTCTTTATTCTTCCTTATTCTTTGAAGGGCTAGATTTGTAACAAGGCCTGTTATGCACAGTTGAGGAGGAGTCAGTCGGCTGATACACAGATGCAGGTGCTCCTCTGTGCCTCATTGAGATAATATCGGTCCATGAGGCCTCTGCTTCACCCAAGACACTATTTAGTTATCAGCCCCTGCTCAAGTCAAGTGCAAGATTAGCAAGAACCTCAGTCCATGTTTTTCTCAACCAGCCTCAACAATTCTTCATGGAAGAAGGCAACTCTGTAGTAAGTCAGTGTATCACAGCCAGCTAAATTGGATAAACATCATTAAGGAGTTAATCTTTTTCGAAAGGGGAGGGAGAAAATAAATTTAGTTCTCTGAAGTGACATTAAGCACTAGCTTACCACAATGGGCGTAGAGCTAATATGATCTTTTGAATAATTTCTTTATTTGGTATCACAGAATCACAGAACAAGTAAGTTTGAAAGGAACCACAGTGGGTCATCTGGTCCAACCTCCCTGCTTAGGCAGGGTCATTCTTGAGCACATGACACAGGATTGTGTCCACACACTTCTTGAATATATCCAGTGGGGGAGACTCCACAATCTCTCTGGGCAATCTGTTCCATAACAGAGGGTTGTACAACACAGGTTGAATATAAAATATTTTTAAAATATCTATTCTCTACTTAATGTTGCTGCATATAATAATTCTACTCTGGCTTGCTGTAAATGAATTAAAATGCTTGGGTACCTGATATATTGCTGAATAGCTAACCTACTATGATCTTATAAGAAAAGTCATTAAACATCACAGTGAGTTATGTCTGAGTAACCTGTCAAATCCTAAATTATTGATACTTCCTATTGCAATCTGAAAAATACTGTTACTAATCCTGCTGTCTGCATGCACAGAAACCCAGATGAGCAGGAGGGCTGGGCAGAAGCATAGTTTGAGATGCTGGTTTCTTCGAGTTAATGAAGGGGGAAAGACAGAGATTCAGGAAGATTGGGGTATATCTCCTGAAAAGCCAAAGCTGATATTCTCTAACAGCTGTTTTCAGGATATTAAGAAAATGACCCAAGCACTGTAGCACCTTATCTAGGTAAGATAATGAGTCAATTTAAAAAAAAATAAAAATCACACAATGCTAACACAACCAAGTTCTTTGCCACAACAGAAACAGAGACTTGTCTGTTCATATTAATAAACGACCTCTATAAAATAACATCTTAACTCATGCACTGTCATATTAACACAACTCTACATCCTACTGATTTTGTGTGAAGAGAGCCCAAATACTTACAATGCAGTTTTTCAGTGGATTATAGAAACATGTATTCCAAAATAACTACTCAGAAGGCTGGAAGTTTCTCCTACAGAAACTAGTTTGCATGTAGTATTAATGTTGTTTAAAAAATTAAAACCAGTAGCTCCGGAATGAATAAAATGCAATTTCACCTTTTAAAATCAGATTAAAGACCTGAACTACAGTGGATAAGTAATGAGAATTTGTAAAAGGAAACTAATCTTCTCAAAGTAATACTGAGAAATAAATTGTATTAAAGATTTTGAGTTAATTTCTTATACTCTGCCTCTAATCACAGGAACATGATAATATTTCATGTTCTACCCAGGACTAGTATCTTTTGCTGATTATCTGGAAAAAAAATTGCTCTAATTTAGAGAAGTACTTAAGTATGTTCCTAAGCTGCTGCTACTTAATATAAAACTGGGAATTTAGACATTTCAACCATCAAGCATGCCATGTAGTAATTAGACTACATGTTCAGAATTGTTGCTTTGTAGATGCCTATAAGTATTTCTTTTAAATAAGATGTAATAAATGTCTGGCAGTAAAATCTTTAAACAAGTCAAGCCTTCTGGTAGGATGTGACCCAGCAAAGGTTCGATAAAGCATCAATTGCTGAATTTCTACTTATACTTGTAAGTAGTTTTGCTCATAAGGATTTTTTGTATGGAAAAATTTCCTGATTTGCAAAAATGTTTATATGTTGATACATTTATAGTGGTAGAAAAGGAATTTCTCTTGCTATTTATTTTCTGTTGCACTTGGCATTTTCCAAGACCACTTAATTTCCCCCTTTTCTAATAATTTGGACTATTTATCTGTACCATATGCAGTATATATCTAACTTGCATTTGTTTCTGATGATATCAGAATGACTGTCATTAGTATGACTTCATCTCCTCCTTTTCTGTATGGAGCTCACATAATAGTGCAAACCAGCAGTTATTGGGGAGGAATATGCAAGGAACCTGTGGAGTAAGAATATTGAGGGAAAGATGAAGAAATGGAAAACATTATATGTGGTTAATAGGAGAATGGAGCAATTTAGTACCATGAGGGAATGGTTCAGAGATAATTGGAAGACTAAAAAGCAAGAGAATGTCTGGAGAAATATACTTCTTATACTTACAAGAAAGAGTAGCAAGGTGCAACAAGATGGTGGTGGTAGAGAAGCAAGAAAGAAGGAAGCCTCTTCTGTTTGTGTGTTGTATTCATTGAAAGTGACATTTTAAAACATAAACTGATGAATTGCAAATTGAAGATGAATATTGCATGAGTTGGGAAAATATTTTAAAAGAGTATAATACATTTTGAAACCAGTTGCACACTACTGAACCACTCACAATAAAGGTAGTATAGTGGTTGTTGGCAGAAAATAATTTATTTAAAAAACAAGAAAAGAGATCAGAGATTAGTGAATTCCCACAGTATGTGTTTTACTTTTCAAACTAACCATGTGTAAAATCTCACCTACCTATAAAGATGGTTTAAATTAGTTTTTAACGTGTATACAACAAATTGCATGCTCTTAGGGGCCAGGAACTTTGATTTAAATGATAGATGGAAAAATCTGTTGCTCAGGTACCACATTTATAGAAGATTTCCCTTTAATTCTAGGCACTCTTACCGTCTTTTGTCTGAGCCACATATAAGAAGCAGTAACGTGAAGATGACTTTTGAAAACTCATTTGAAGTATGTGGTCTGTTCCTAAGCTTGTTAATATCTCTGGGGAAAAAAATGGGAAGTTTAGGAGGATGTAGTTCCCTGAAATGAATTTTATTCTGATTTCCAGAAAAAAAAATTCCTCCTTCCCTCCCTCATTTCCTTCATCTCATTTTCTGAACTTTAAGAATTGCTAGGATCACACATTTTCTTTTTCCTCCGTACCTTTGCTCTACGATGTGATGCTTATGGTAACACACCAATTACCATGAAACACTTGACAGAGTCACTAGAATTGACAGCATTGATGCTAGGTAGCATATTGGAAATGACAGTCATTGACATAGTACTGGAGTGTTTCTGTACATTACAATAAAATGTTATTTTGGGAGATATTGTCAAGTGCTTCTCCCACAGCATTTGTGCTTTTTCATTTTTATTGTGTTTGAATAGCCTCTCCAGTGCCTGTGAGTACTGCATTAGGGCATTCTGTTAGAAAATACGTGTAGTGAGTGAAATTGAAAAGGAAACTCTCAATAGAGCAGTGCCATTTCTTTAACCATGGGCAGTGACATAAAAAAACCGCTGAATATGAAAATCAATAAATTTTTATGTCCTGTCTCTTCTATGAGCTGAAGGATCAAAGCTGTCATAACACTTAGAATGATTAACCTAAATAAAATGTGACTATTTAAATAAAAGAACATATGCATTGTTACTGAATATTAATGTTACTATGAATAACAGGACAAGAAAGGAAAGAGTTTCAAATGTTTGCCAATATTACTGAACAATAATTTCTGTTATATTCATGTTGCTTTTCTTCTTGCTCTGACTCTGGAATGTAGTGATCTGGTGCAATTTCATGCTGAGATTGATGGTACATCAGAGCAACACTACACAGCTTTTTCAACAATTTTTGATGCAGAGTGATCTGCAAAACTTTTCAGAGGACGTTCCTTTAGGGCAAAAGGCTTGGAATCATTGACTTTGAATGAAGGTAATCTGCAAAGGACTGACTGCATCATTAGCACCCAGTTGTGCTATTGATTTCAAACAGACCATGCTTGCTTTTCTGCTGTATGATTTAGCAGTGCTTGACTGACCTTGCTCGAATAGATTGGTATTATAAAGTCTTTTTGTATCTTTTCTTTATGTCCCTTTTTTTTTTTTTTTCTTTTTGTTTGTTTGGGTTTTTTTCTGAATGTCCAGTGATTTTAGAGTTCTATGCTTTTCACTTAAAAAAAGACTTAAAAAGGAAAGGTGCACTACGTGCCATCTTATTCCATCTAGTTACATGACTGTTTTCCAGAGTAGTAATTAAGGTTATGTAATAGATTTCTCCCCATTTTAAAATCAACAACCATAGAATAATTTGGGTTGGCAGGGAACTTTAAAGATCATCTAGTCCAACCCTCCTCGCAATGAGGAGGGACATTTTCAACTAGATCAGGTTGTTCTTAGTCTTGTCCAATCTGATTTTGAATGCTTCCAGGGATGGGGCATCTACCACCTCTTTGGGCACATGTTGTTTCACCATCCTCATGATAAAAGTTTTCATCTTTATATCTAGTCTGGATCTACCTTCTTTTAGTCCAAAACCATCATCCCTTGTTTTCTCACAACAGGCCCTGCTAAAAGGCTATTATTTGCTTGACAGAGTAATAGCCTAGTGTAGTGAGAGCTTTGCTTCCTGTAATATCTAGTTGTGATGGTTTGTTTTTTTTTTAAACAAGGGATGTTGTCATGGGCAATGGAGCAGAAGAATGGGCTGCTTCTCTTTAGTTTTTCCCTCTGTTCATCTTTAATTAAAAAATAAGAAAAAACCAACATAGTAGCAGTTGTATTTAACGCTCATTTATCTCTGTTAAGAAGGGTGCTTTGCCTAATGGCCGCCACAATTTTGTGAAGTCAATAACTTCTGAAATATAAGGTCACTTGGGTTAACATTTATAAAAGTAAATGTGATGCTTTAACAACAGTGCATAAACCACTGATGGATCACATACTGTATCAAGCAATGCAGGGCCTCTGCGATTCATTGCCATGAAGGAAAATTCTTGCTGCAGGAGCACAGAAGCACTTAACTGTTACAGGTGGTACTGTATGCCTGATGTGGTAATATATCAGATTAAGAGAAGAATAAAATGTCAAGAGAAAGCTGAGATTCAGAAAGGGAGGAAAAAGTGCTATTTTTGAAATTTAACAATGCCAGACAATGAAATGCAGAATTAAAAAGAAAAGCAAGGCTGTGAAGCTACAATTTGGAAAGAAATCTAAAGTATAAGAGCCTCTGGAGTTAAATGTGTAAAAAGATCTTCATCATAGCCTAACATGTTTAATTGATTACAACATGAAAAATGTGCTTGTCTGTATGCTGAAAATATTCATGCTTTATCTTTGCTCTGAGGAAAATAGGCTGAAGTTTTTTATTTGTAAGAAGGTATTTGTTTGACAGGGTAATAGAAGTATGTTTGTTAGCACAATGACTCATTTAGTAATCTAAAGAATATTTATTTTTAAATTTATTTTTATTTATTTTATTCACTTAAATGTAACTTGGAAATTATTTTGACTAAGTTAAGGTCTCTCTTTTTGAACACTTTTAAAGTAATAGACATCGAGTATGCTTGGAGGACATACTGCAGAGTATATGCATGTGAATTGTGACTGTGTGAAAAATGTGTTTGNGGGCACATGTTGTTTCACCATCCTCATGATAAAAGTTTTCATCTTTATATCTAGTCTGGATCTACCTTCTTTTAGTCCAAAACCATCATCCCTTGTTTTCTCACAACAGGCCCTGCTAAAAGGCTATTATTTGCTTGACAGAGTAATAGCCTAGTGTAGTGAGAGCTTTGCTTCCTGTAATATCTAGTTGTGATGGTTTGTTTTTTTTTTAAACAAGGGATGTTGTCATGGGCAATGGAGCAGAAGAATGGGCTGCTTCTCTTTAGTTTTTCCCTCTGTTCATCTTTAATTAAAAAATAAGAAAAAACCAACATAGTAGCAGTTGTATTTAACGCTCATTTATCTCTGTTAAGAAGGGTGCTTTGCCTAATGGCCGCCACAATTTTGTGAAGTCAATAACTTCGGAAATATAAGGTCACTTGGGTTAACATTTATAAAAGTAAATGTGATGCTTTAACAACAGTGCATAAACCACTGATGGATCACATACTGTATCAAGCAATGCAGGGCCTCTGCGATTCATTGCCATGAAGGAAAATTCTTGCTGCAGGAGCACAGAAGCACTTAACTGTTACAGGTGGTACTGTATGCCTGATGTGGTAATATATCAGATTAAGAGAAGAATAAAATGTCAAGAGAAAGCTGAGATTCAGAAAGGGAGGAAAAAGTGCTATTTTTGAAATTTAACAATGCCAGACAATGAAATGCAGAATTAAAAAGAAAAGCAAGGCTGTGAAGCTACAATTTGGAAAGAAATCTAAAGTATAAGAGCCTCTGGAGTTAAATGTGTAAAAAGATCTTCATCATAGCCTAACATGTTTAATTGATTACAACATGAAAAATGTGCTTGTCTGTATGCTGAAAATATTCATGCTTTATCTTTGCTCTGAGGAAAATAGGCTGAAGTTTTTTATTTGTAAGAAGGTATTTGTTTGACAGGGTAATAGAAGTATGTTTGTTAGCACAATGACTCATTTAGTAATCTAAAGAATATTTATTTTTAAATTTATTTTTATTTATTTTATTCACTTAAATGTAACTTGGAAATTATTTTGACTAAGTTAAGGTCTCTCTTTTTGAACACTTTTAAAGTAATAGACATCGAGTATGCTTGGAGGACATACTGCAGAGTATATGCATGTGAATTGTGCCTGTGTGAAAAATGTGTTTGGGCTTATTTTTCAAAAGTCTGCAGGATTTGTGAAGTACTTCTTCCACACTGCTAAGCAAGTTTAAAGCTTTGGATGGAATACTGTGTTGGTGTTAGACTCTGCAGTTTGAGGAAGCTATGAATCAACACTAAAGGGCCCCTGTGAGATCAAAGAGAATGATCAGAATTCTAGAAAAAACCTTGCTGCCAGAAGGCAGAAAAGGGAAATAAAAGAGATTATCATTACCCATGTACAAGGTCTAGTGAAATTAATACCATCAAAAAAGAGTCACATTAAACATTAAACCCCAAAATTTTCTAATGGCAATGACACAGATATACTATACTTACTACTTTGGATGTTTTAGAATATCCACCATTGTAAACTGCTTTTTTGGTGAGACAGATCAATATTTGTTTTGATATAATGTTGAATAGAGGATGGTCCTTTGTCAAAGGGGAGAAAGGATAAGCCATGATTAGAATCTACAGTTGTTAATGTAAGAATAATGTTGTAGGGGGGAAAAAAAGGCTTCATAACTGCCTAAAGTATATATTTCCTAGAATGTTGGTAGCTGAGAAGAAAACAATCAACTGAAACTGTGTTTGTGACTTTTTTCTAATACAATTTTTCAAAAGTATTTATCAAAACATTGAAAATCCTGGAAAAGAAATGCCAGTGTTCTATGCTTGTGTTCCCCAGGCTTCCTTGCTAAAACAGGTTATGGCTGGATGATTTTTTGTAAAAGGTGAATCATATCTTTTCTTTACACCGTGGGTCAAGAAGTCTATTCATCTCTTTCAATACATTTTTAGTTGAATTGCACAGATTTGGGATTATAATCCATTAATATCTGGTTGTTTTGGTGTTAGTTTTTTGGATGGTTTGGGGATTTTTGGGTGTCTTTTTCTTTTATTTGTTTGGGTCGCATTTTTTTTATTTTTTATTTTTTAGAGGAAACCAATGGATAATGGAAACTTTATTAAACTTAGTATATTTTTGATGCATGAATTTGGATTGTAGACTATTTCATGTATCAACTTTTCCACAAAAATTCTCCAGATTTGGAATCTTTTTTTTTTTTCTATATGACTATTATACGTAAAATATAAATTACAATTAATTAAAACTTAACACAATACTTTGAAAATGGTGGTGTGACTTGCTTTTTCTGTTTTTCATCAAAGAAAACATACAAGGATGAGCTAAAGATTGGGTTTGGGGGATAGTTATGTCCTTTTTACTCTTGATTCTGACCTGTTTGGGGCTTTTTGCAAAAAAGCCAGTTGAAACATGTGGGAACTAGGACTTAAAATTTGAAAACGGCAAATCTAATTACAAGCTGATTTAGAAAATGTTGTGAATGAAAATGACATTGCTATTTTCATAATTTGTTCCTTTTATGCTCCTTTTTTACAATTTTTATACTTTATGATGGAGAAAGGGAATAAAATTAAGTTCTTTGAAATGGAATCCCGTTTATGTTCTTCATGCAGCATTTGTATAACTGAGCATAGTCATTCTAGTGCCTCAGTTTATTCTCCTATGATCCATTCTACATAAGGTTTCTCACCACTTTTTCTTACATTACTGACAAAAGAGGCTCATAAATATGTGTTATATTTTTTTAATGTTTGCAGGTAAACTACTGGGCAAATTTATGATTTTTTGCTGTAGGTATGGCAATACTTTCAGTGACGTCACTAAGCATATATTAAATGAAGATTTAATTCAGGCTATGAGCACCAATTGTGATGTGGATGCTTATGAAATTGATAAGAATCTAAAAAAATCTTATTGAGCTGCTTAAATCTTTTTTCTGTCTTACCTAATATCTAGAAGGACTTTTCTTTGGGGATAGGAAAGCAGTGAGCTTAATATAGATTTCCTTCTTCTGAAAAAC
>VWZG01002135.1:0-60331 GCA_013396735.1 Grallaria varia
AGGGGATGTCCGTGGAGAAGTGTAATTATTGAGTAATGAAACAACATTATGAGTCACATAAAAGGACTCAGGGTTGGGAGAAAATGAAAATAAAAAGAAGAAAGTGTCTGTAAACAAACATGAACGTTTAATATTATTAATTTAAACCTGAAAGTCATGGAATTTTATTGTACTTATTTTAGCCAAGTGTTTGCTTAGATTTTTTTCTCCTACAATTTAACTTGGCATTCACTTCTTTTAACTGAACATTTACTCATTTTAACTTAACTAGAATCTTCATAAAATTATTGCAATGTGTTAAATAAGTCACCATCCAAGTAAAGCATGAACATGTGCTTCATTTTGATTTTCATGATCTTAACCACTTGGTGGTCTGTGAACCCTTCAGAGATGAATGCAGTGAAAACTGTCCAATTGAACCCAAGGACTTTGTTAAATTTAAAGCACTTCCTTTTTGTTTTCTTTTAAAATACACATACTTTTTACAAATATTTAACACTTTAGGCAAAAGAAAACAGATGGCTTAGATACTAAATCTTGCAGTAATTGGTTTGTATTCCCAAATAAGCTATGAAAGACAGGACATGACCTTTATGTTATTTCGAATTCACAAGCTTGGAGGCCTTATGCTCTAATTTCAAATTAATTTGTCTACATCAATCAAGCACTGAAAGCCAATGTTTTTTCTCACTGTTAAAACTGTTTGGCATGCAATTGTTTTTTCTCCGTATGTTAGATAAAAAAAAAAAAAACAGCATGTTTCATTGTAAAGACAAATTCTGAAATACTAATACGCAAAACTACATTTAGACCAGAGTTAGAAAAAAGTTTAGTGGAATCTTCTTAGATGTTCTTCTTCGTATTTACTGCAATTGCAGCAGCTAATATTTTATGTTGTTCTTTGTTATGCATATGAGCACATTGCTGACAAATACTTCTGTATACTCATGGTATGAATGTGCAATTTTTCCCTGTTAGATGCCACTCATTTATATGGTCAAAACTACCTACCTCATTTTTGTTTTGTTCCCCTGACCTGATCTATGGGGATGAATCAGAAGTTATGGACAAATCTAAATGCCATAGTATGGAGTGTTGTCAGATATTTACTGGATCAGGCACAAGGACATTGGAACAGCTATGCTGTTTTAAGGATCATCTTGAATATTAAAAAAGTCCTGCTTTTATTATGTGTCAGGCCATGTCAAAAAGCAGATCCACAACAGAACCCCCTATATCACACTTCTGGAAAATTTTGATTAATGATGAGCTTGATGTGATTTAAAACACAGCAGGGTTTAAATTACTATGACTATTTTTTTTATTTTTTTTTCCTAATTTACCACTTCTTGCATAATGTTCGTATCAGTATATACAAACTACCTCTGTTACCTTGATCAGACGGAGCATGGAATAGTTGAATGATCAGACACCCAAGCAGGAGGACTCAAAAAAACCCCCCAAAATCAGCTAGCCAGCTTTCAAGAGAGCTCATGATTGCAAACAGATGGGATGATTCTCATGGTCTTTCTCATTTCACATGCATAAAAGGATCAGCCTTATTTTGTGTTTGCTTAGAACATTTATTTATAGCAAATTACAGCTTTTGCAGAGATTGTCAGTGTTGTTCTTGGGTGTTATTTTCTGTAAATTGGTAAGTTGTCTGTAATCTCATCATACTCATGTTACTCGGGGTTTTGTGGCTTTTCCTAGAATACATTCACATAATATGGAAAACAGGATATCGGACTGAGTGGGCCATGTGATGGATTCAGTTATGCTGTATTTAATCTCCTTTTATTAAGAAAAAATTGATTTTTTGCATTTTCATTTACCTCAGGCACTCTCATTTCTAACATTTATTTTGAAAATATATCAAGGGAGGACAATATTTAATTCTGATATATTCTGGGTATCACACTGGTTTTATTTAAACTGTGTTCTGTCAAAAAAAAAAAAAGTCATAATTGTTTATTATTAAATTGCCATATTTCTTTGTGTGACTTGTGAAGAGAAGAGTGACAAAGGATCCTTTCATGCATTAATGTGAAGCTGGACCAATTAAAGCCAAACACATAGTACATTCCTGACAGAAATGTCTCATTCACCAACAGCATAAATGTTCCAAATGAAATTTCCGAAGTTCAGGATGGGATGCCTAATTTACTCTGACAGAGTTGATGATTTATCTGAAAACGAATTCTATCAAACCTGCAGACTTGTCTCCTTAATTGCATTTTAGCAAACAAGCACTACGAGGTCCTATGAATACTAAGAGCTTTTAAGATATTCAGAAGAGAGAGTCTCAAAAGGACAATAATAAACAGTTTTCAAAAAAATTCAGGAAGGTGACGGTATCCAGTGTAAAACTTAAATAAAACAAAACAAGTTCCTTCTTTTTTTTTTTTTTTTTTTTTGGTCTAAATTGGTTGAGAAGTATTTATGTAAAAGGACAAACCAGTCACAAAATATTTAAATATAATTTCAATAAGTCTATTCAGAGGAAAAAACTAAGTCCGTAACAGTCAACTATTTATTTTAAAACTTCATTATTTATTGCTCCTTTATATGGTAGTTTAAATGTTCAACTGAAAAAAAAGTATTCAGAACTGAGTTCTGAAATCCATGGGAGTTTTGCTTGAATGATGAAACCAGGATTTCAAATTTATCAGATTTTTGTTGAAAAATACCGGTGCTATCTTTTCCTGTGTTTTTAAGAAAACATCTTTAAAAATTCTTCTTGTCAGTAGACTAGACATAAAATATATTTCAAAATGTCAAAGAAATGGCAGAACACAGAGTGGTAGTGCCATTGGCTTAAAAAGCTGACAGTGTGAAGGGTCATAGAGACATTTAAACAAATTGATAGGATATACACAGAAATTAATTTAGGAAATAAAAAAAGTTCAAGTGTTCTGACAGGTCTCACCATATATTTTACACCAGGACCCAAAATTTATAGAAGCAGTAGAATCTGAATGATTCCAACGGGAATTAAAATCAAATCTGCATTTCCAATCAAGTTTGTAGTTTAAAGAGCTGCAAAAATCATGAATGTTTTCATTAGTGATCCTGTAATTTTTCCTTGTCATCGCAATATGTATTTGCCTATTTTCATCACCAGTATTTCTAAACAAAGTCTGTCATGAATCTCACAGAAGTCGCTGTTTTCTAGTCTACCAAAGTGAATCAAAATAATAAAATATTAATTCAACTTACATTGCTGCACAGCTAAGGTTCTTTATCTATTTTCCATATAAAAATATTTTTAATAGTCTGAAAAATTCTGAATTATTAAGCAATTTAATAACCATATGACTAGTACATAGAAAATTCTTGGCTAGATAATTCAAACTCAACTATTCCTTTATCAGCATAGAAGCACACTTTTTCTCTTAAGAAATTACCTTGACTAGTAATATCTCCATGACACTAGATTTCCCTAAGG
Source organism: Grallaria varia (assembly GCA_013396735.1). Classification (NCBI taxonomy): domain Eukaryota; kingdom Metazoa; phylum Chordata; class Aves; order Passeriformes; family Formicariidae; genus Grallaria; species Grallaria varia. The sequence continues at coordinate 3,449 of VWZG01002135.1, forward strand.
TGCTGTCATCTTTTTGAAAGCTTTCTGCTAGATCAAAGTACAAGATAAAACTGAAATTACATCAATGAAATGAACTCTATTCATATGGAACTAATCTTTTCAGCAACACCTTCACAAATAAAACTGCTCTTTGAAAGGCTTGTGGAAACAATTTATTTATTTTTGTTGAAATTTGCCAAGGTTTGTGCTGTGAACACAGGTAGTCTCCTCTTGTGACTTACAACAAATGTAAAAATGGTCTAAAATATGACCAAATAAAACTTTTGTTCATCATATATGTTTAGAAGGCTTTGAATTCGGTACAAAAATGACATCAAATATAGTTAAAGGAAAAAGTATCACTAAAAGAAACCACAATACTGCTAGAACTCTTTATGGTAAACTTCCATTTTTTTTTCCTTTTTTGTGCAAGCCAGGTGCTATTATTTTTCTCTTTTTTTTTTTTTTTTAAACATCGTATAACAAGCCTTGATATTTTTAACACTCCTTGTGATGCTTTCCATTACAGTAAATGAAAAACACTGATGCTTTAATTTCATTTAATATGCCTGTTAATAGATCCATATGCAATCCACAGGATCATCTAACTGTCAGTCATTTCACAGTTTAAGTGTACACTGATTTTACTCAAAATTATGCTCTAACACTTTGGATATATTTGGATACCAAAGACTTGCTTGCTTTTATAAAAATAAGTTAAATGGTCTAAACATATTATTTGGAATATAGTCTTCTGTATAAATTTACATACAAGTTATTTGACAGTTGTCAGTGTGTTTTACCTGGGTGTGTGTATAAATCTGTTATGATTCTTGTGCATGAAGTAGTTACAAATGTTGCATTCACAATTATTTCCAGTTGCATCTACTTTTTCATCTACTTAATAAATAGCATAAAGAATCTCTGTTTGTAAATCACAATATGAAAATTAAGTGTAGTTCATTTGCAAAACTGAAAAAACAGTCACATTTTCACTTTGCAACCTCTCAGTATTTGGGAAAAAAAAATAGAAAAAAAAAATCATTCACTGGAAAGGCCAATACCTAATTGAAATGTCTGACTGAGGTGAATTCTCTGGGCCCTTATCTAGTGAATGAAGAGACCTATCTGTAGTCATTCAGAAGGCTACATGAGCATCTAGTTTCCCTGTTCTCTGATGGATCCTCCACTCTACAATAAAAAAAAGGTTAGAATTAATTATCCCAAAGTGGTATGGCAGCAATTTTCTACTTTTGTGCCTGCTTAGTCTCAAGCCATAATACTATTTTGATATACTACCCATTCAAAATCAGGAATGACAAAGTGGGTTTGGGTGGTTGTCATGTTTATAGCAATCAAGAGGGATAAGAATTACACATATAATTCTATACACAGCTCTCTCACACTGTCCTCATAGGAGTGATGTTCCTGTCCCTTAAGCTGTGGCTCTCGCCAGCCCCTAGGACTGGACACAGTGCTTCACGTGCGGCACCACCATTGCTGGTTTCATGGGAAGGATCATCTCCCCCAGCCTGCTGGGAATACTTTGCTCAGTGCAGCCTATTCATTCCTCCATAACCAGAAAACATGAAACTATCTTATTAAGATTCAGCATGTTACATAAGTAAACAGTAAAACATCAAAAATTATTATTTTCATATGCAAACTCTTTGGAATACTTGATAAGGTGTGAAAAAAATTGGCAGGAGAACTAAAAACTGCCACAAATCTCACGAATAATTTTCAGCAGTTTTAAATACTATCTACATTCTCCAGTGTGGGAAAGCAAAAGCTCAAAAAATGCCTCAAAGTCAATAAACTGGCAATGTCATTATAATACTCAAAGTAGTAAAAGTGAGTATAGTGTTTTAAACAGCATAAATGAAGTTTAGTGCCTTAATTACTGTAAAAAATAGGTTAAATTGTTTCGAATCTCTCTCCTTTGGCTTTCTCACCTCACCTTTTTTAAATTCTTAAAATATTAGAAGTAAACATATTTAGTTTCCACCAGGGTGTTTACAGCAATGATCATACAGCCTAGCCCTTTATGGTGAATCTCGGATGTTTTGTAAGCAGCAATCGCTTTCATTTTGACAGAAATTAGGAAAAACATTACAGACTAAGCAGCCCATTATCTAAAATGCAATACAAAACAGACTATGATCCTAAAAAAAACCCCACGTTAGACTGAGAACTGACAACTACTGCAAGTATGGTTTTAAGAACACTTCTTATAGACTGCTTTGCAGCTGTAAGCTTTTCCCCTAGAATTACTTACTCTGTGCAGTATTCCACAACACATCCAAACTACTGCATAGCAATAAATACAAAAACAAATGTAAAGGCATTTACTGCTTGAAGCTCAGAAGTGGAGTAAGTACAAGCCCTGAATAGCTGGAACAGTTCTGACTTTAATACTAAGTGGTGGCACAAACTTTCTGGATGCTTACTTCAAAAACAAAAGAAAACAAAACATATTTTATAATTCACTCACTCAAGTACAGCATCAGTGCACCAAATTAATCCTAATGACAGCAAGACAGATTGACAGTGTACAGTATCTTCAACTGAATCGTGATTTCTGTTTGCAGCTGCTGTGTTCTATTTTAACATACATTCCTAATTTTCATTGATAAAAATACTGTCTCTGAAATATCCTTTCCTCACAGTACACCCCCATAATGAAGCAGCAGTTTTATTTGCTTATAGTCAATGGAGATCATAGCTACCTAAATCAGTGACAAAATTTACCATATATGCCCCAGAGGAACGCTAAGGATGGATTTTAATTTGAGATGATGAGACCTGAATCTCTGCGACTTCATGTAGGTGAGTCAGCTTCTAAACTTTGCTTTTAGTAAAGATGGTTTAGTCAAAACAGCCCTGAAAGAAATTCAGCTCAGTTTGAAGTAGACACCTTAGATGGGATTCAGCTGATTAAACACAGACAGTAACACCATTTGAGATACCATGGGGCATCAAGAACATCTACAAAGCGCTGATACATCAACTCTTGCTATAAATTGGAGAGTCTAAGTGAGTTATGACAATGGAGACAACCTACTGTCTCAGGATGCTATCTGAATTGGTTCCCATGCAGTCAGTTCAATAGCTTACTTGTAATTGCGTCTGCAAGTACTTTCATTGAGGATAATGGCTCACAAAGGATCACCAGCTGATGAATCATCAGCAAGTGCTCAGTTTGCACAACTGGTGGAGATTATTAGTAGCCTAGATGAAGAACCCATGAGCATACAAAAGCCTGGAAACAGCTGACACGTTACACTGCTCCTGGCTTTCTTGATGCTGTTGCTTCACCTGCAGTATTTAGAATTCAGTCCATTCCTCAGAACATTTCATGGCATGAATAAGTAGATTTTCTAATGGTCATCTTTGCCCTGTTCTCTGTTGTTTATCTTCTGTCCATGCCCTCTACATTCCCTAGCTTCTTCTTCTTTAGATCCTAGCCAGAGACCAGACACTTTGGGCCTACTGCATTGCGACACATACTGTGCAGTCACTGGAACAAAGGAACCATCTCAGGTAACTCCAGTGCTAATCCTGGTTCACTTTCTGAGAGCCTATTCTAGCCTGAAGATTTGACATTATCAGCCAGGCAGACTGAACCAGAGTCAGCCACTTGAGTCACAAGGTGGAGAAATAAATCCTTTTTTTTATCCTTTATGTTTGTATGATGATGGCTTTTCACTGGCTTTTTGGTTACTTCAATTGCTTGCATACTTTCATGTATAAGATTCTTTTAACAACAGAAAATAAATCAAAAGGCTCTGGTCTGCATGAAATAAATTGAACATAGAAAACATATCATGCAGTTATTCTGCCTCTCAATTCTTTGGTTATTAAAGTTGTTCCAAAAATTTTTCCACATTGAATTGCAGTGCACAACAAAGCCTTTCCAGGAGACATTTTATCTGCAAAGGGACATTTACTTTAATAACATTGACATAGGGGTTTTTTTGTTTGTTTGCTTGCTTGCTTGTTGTTTTTACTTTAGAGAACTTTTTTTCCCCATACTTTTCCTGGACAAATGGCTGGGACAAAATCTACTGAATTACAGTCCATAATAGCAGACAATAATCTGAGTAAACTCACATAAGAGCTCACTAATCAGCTGTTCTACATGTAGTCTGCTGTCACTGTCCTCTCTCTTCCTGAAGCATATAAAATATTAGATTAAAAATAAATGCACTTTGTCTCTGTTTTAATACTACTCACAGTAAATATCAGGCCCTTTTTGAAACCCCTGTTTTTCCACAAGCTTGTTGCCTACTGTCATCTGAAATGTATTATTACACATGCCAAGTCCATTTTCATTCATTTCAAGTGAAGTCAAATACATGCCAATTAAAAGATATAGACTAGGGAGATTAATGCTTGAGATGTTTTCAAATGGTCTTCAATCACATTTTGAGGTTGCTATGGAGAACACTCATCTGTAGTGCAAAGGAAACAGGGTTCAGCATTCCTCTCTGTATGAGAAATAATACTTTTTACAATGGAAGTAACAATACTAGCCACTTTATTTTCAGAATTTTTACAGATATTTTGATTTCTGATACTTGTTCTTGATGTTTCTCATACTAATCCTTGATAAATTCAATCTAATCATCTGTAACATAGGCAAAGCACTATGATGTATTTCGCCTTATGTAATGATAGGTGGAATTCTCATAATCTTGTTAAAATATTGCTTTCCAAAATTCATGCCCTGGATAAATGACATAGAATAAAAATGTAAAATTTATTTGCACTTTGGTTTTTTCTAACTGTATTTATGATTTGCTTTTAATATCCATATACACAGTGTAAAATAAAGTGATTAATGACTGGTATGTTCAAGAGTTTCCATAGGCAGTCAAAGGAAGTCTATGATACCCAACTCAATGTGGTCATTGATGAACACTGGCAAATACTGAGTTTTCATGTATAAACCAGAAGTGAGTAAAAAGGAAAAACAGAAAGCAAATAAGTCAAAACAGTGTGATGCAGAAGATGCTTTTATTTCTGTCAGTGAAAGTGGTTTAAGTTTGAACAATTTTTTTTTTAATAATTATTTTGATTTCAGAAGCTGACATCTTCATTTCTCTTCCATTTTGTGTGCAAAACTGATTTGGATAATTTTAGAAAGTCTTTCAATGGAATGTTTAAATGTTATTTAAAAATATATTTTTCTTACTTATTTTTAGCACCTAGCTTAAAAGTCTGCTCTTTACAGTGACTCAGAAGCTGAGAATTTCCCTATTTTGAAAATATGGGAAACAAAAGTAAAAATAACCTTTAACTTTAAACACTCAAATTAGGTGCCTAAACTTAGCTCCTAATTGTTAATATTTCTCTGAAATATGAACAATCAATTTACCCAGAATATATTCACCATTTATGGAGAACATTCTGCTCACTTTTATGGATATTTCTGTTCACCTTATTTAGACTACTCCATGATTAGTCACAGGAGAAATTAAGTGTAAAATCTTTTAGTGACTGTATCATTCACAGTGATACCTACACAGTGATAACAAAAATCAGTAAACAGATGCCTAAAAATATACCCCTGCTTCTTTCTTTGAGGCATGCCCCTATTTATAAAAATGTTAAAAGAGTTAGAGATTTGTATTTGTAAAAGTTCCTGAAATAATTTCATTTCAGACAGCATAATACTTATTGCAGGTAGCAGCATAGAGGAGGACTTAAATTTGTCATATGTTAGGATTCTACATTTTGAAATTATGTTCTATCAATAACAAGACCTAATCACTACTTTGGAAATGGAAAAAGAAAGAGCATCATGGCTTAAATTAAATGAATAAAGCAGGCTTAAGATGCACTTTTTGATGCTTATATTTTCCTATGGTTTTGGTCAACTCTGCTGGATTTCCATCTTCATGGCACAGTTTATTTTGCATGCTCTCCTTTGGCTGATATCGAATAGCCTGAAGGAGTAACTCTTTGCTGCAAATACATGTATTGTCACTCCAAGTTATCTCTCAGCATTTCTCACAAGCCTGCTGTACTGCAATCTGTCTTCGTGTCAGCTGGACACTGCTTCCCCTAAGCACTGCATCAGTCTTTCTTCTACCATTCTGTTATTTTTTAAACACAAACCATAAGATTAACAGCTATGATAAAAGTCATATAGACAGGTGGCACTTGTCTCTTCATACCGGCAGGAAGAAGAGGCTCATTTCAAAAAGAGCATTACGGCCAGTATTTCAGAGTGGCCATATATGTTCTTTTGTATTGTGTACCTGTGCCTCATATGACAATAATTTTAGGAATTTATGAAATCATAAAGATGAACAGAGATGCTGTGTGTGGTCTGACACCAAGTTGATTGATGTGCAGGCATAACATGCTGTGGCAAAATCCAAAAAGATGTGTAAGAGAAACCTTCCAAATTCCTCAAATACTCACTCAAATTCTTTGTTAGAAAAACTGTAAGACCTAGACATAAAACCAGGCTTCTGAGATCTTGAGGATCATTTGAAATACAGTCCAATAATGTATGGTTCTGACAGTGACACAGTGCTATCAAACTTAATTTTGAAAGGAAAAAACCCCAAACTTGTCTATTAACACTCAATTTAGGAGCTGCCCTGTCTTAGGAGAAAAAAGAAAATAATTTCCTGGTGGTTCAGCACAAGTGTAGGTTATACCCTAATGCAGATTGATTTTTATTTTTTTTTAATAACTCCTGCTTTCAATGTTTCATTTAAATTCTTTATCACTTCTCCCCTCTCTCCCTGCCCTTCACCCCCAACTTTTTGTTAATTCACAGTTTTATGGACTTCTATTATGTCTGTTCTCTGTCATCTTACTTCCAGACTAAAGAGTTTCTCTCTCCAAGCTTACTCATTCCTTATATGAAAGCATTCCATTACTTTGATCCTCAAATTACATTAATAAAAATACATTAATTTGGTTTTCAGTATTCTTTGGAGTCAATTACATTACATTTTCCTTTACTTTTTTGTTAAGAACTTAACATATTACAAGCTTTGAGTATTTTTCTGGGGAAATCTATTGTTTCTGTTGGAAGAGAAGATGCTAAAAAAGCCAAGTTTGGTTTTTTTAATAAATATTTTAATTCGGTCCTGCTTATTCATTAGAATAAGGTTAATAAATTGTTCAAAACCAATTTTATGCTACCTCACAGTTAAAATGAATTATCAAACCCATTGTTTAAAGACAAAGGTTTCCAAACAAAAGTATCAATTTATTTATTTGTTTGTATTATAGAGATAACTTATATCTAGAACTGAAACTCATTCAATATATAACTATTTGGAAAAAAAGACATAAAACATAGATGAAGGAACCTGCATTTATATAATGATGTGGACATGTAAAAATAAAAAGTAGTTAGAAATATATTTAAAAAATTCCTATCTATTTAGTCCTATCAGTTTCATACTGCTGGAGAATTAATAACATTTGTATTATTTTATGCTGCTTCTAACATTGAACTAAGCTTTTAAAACCAAACAGAAAATGAACAGACACTATATAAATTAAGGATTCTATGGGATATCTTTCAAAGACATTATGCTAATTTTCCCTTGAAGAAAGACAGAGAAGGATGTGCCAGACTAGAAACATCAGTTCAAATAAATGATTGTCCTGACACATAAAACTTCAAGCAAAATTGCACATTCACAACTAAGGAAGGATGTTTAAGGAGTAATGATACTCATGTAAGATTTAGAAAGCCCTAGGTGAACTTTCTCTTCTGAAAGATTGCATTAGTAGGACAGCTATGTAAATTTGAAGCCCAATTAACAAACAAGAAAAAAGAACGAAGTACTCAAAGTGTGACTCCAGTGGAATTTAAATACCCAGTGCACAAACTGCAATATTAAAAATCTGTGTAAACTAAAGCTGACCATAGAAATGCTAAAAGGGTTCTTAGCTAGTTAGTTAGTTAGTTAATTGTTTAATTTGGCTTGAGTGTTCACCTAACAATCTGCTTTTGCATGTGCCCTCTGTCCTGAAAACCAATTAACAATCTGTCCTTCTGATCATTCAGTGATGATCCAAGAGCGGGTTGTTCTATCATTTAGCTCTTACTTGCATAGGAACTACAGTTAGAGCTACAGCTTTCCTTCAAAACATGGAGAGAGTAAGACATGGCTGCTTTTATTCAACAACACTGTGATGGAGCAACTCTGAATAAATTCTCTTTTGTGCCTTAGGGAAGCCTACATTTACAATCTCCTCTAGAATATTTTAACTGTTTTGATGTAAGGACACTTTCAACCTTTCCTGATGAATTTTTATGAATTTGTACAGAAGAATTCAAGTTTATTTGGCTAAAAATAGACATAAAGCAAGCCTATAACCTGGTATAGCCAAAAATAGGATTTGTTTCTGAGTGCCTGCTCCACAGCCTGTTCAGATATTTTACAAGAGGCAGTCATGAAATACGTAAGCAATTCTGAAAACCCTGAACAAACCTAAATGGAAAACATAACTTTTAGATCTGAGATACATAACAGTATGAAGCTGACCTACTGAGTAGGTAAAATGAGTATTTTGACAAATAAATCTTCTCAGAGGCTGTTCTGAAAATCTCACTTGGCCCCATATGATTGCAAGAAAAAGACACAGGAAAAGTCTTTTCTCCAGATTTGTGAGCAGTGGCCACTAGAAGGCCCAGTAAAAATGCAGTAAGTCCTTTCCAGTAAAAACAAAAAAAAAACAAAACAAAAAACCCCAAACCAACCAACCAACCAAACAAACAGAAAAAACAAAACAAAACTAAATTTGGTTTTCTTTGAGGTTTTCTAAAAATTATAGTTAGCTAAATTCATTAAGGTTTTTTTACAGCCGAGATTAAGAATATTTCTAACTTGCGCTTTTTTTTTAAATAAATGTGGAATTTACTGCATAAAGGAAAGAAAATACTGCAATCTGGATTTGATCAATGTCATTAGTTTGCTAAGGGACTGATTCTATATCCTCAAAACATCCAGAGTAAAAGAAAAATCAGATATCAATCAGATGTGTTGGATATGTCTAACTTTAGAATGTAAACCCACATAAGATCCTATTTGAAATTCTAGACATAGCCTAAATTTACTCATAATTATTCTCTTATAGATCTGTAAAATTGTAATTAATGCTCCCACTCTTTGAGAGATATCTGACATTAATGTAATTTTGTTCCTAATAGAAGGACCAAAGGTCATTTACTCTTTTTCTCTGAACATAGTAAGAAATATCCAATATCTACTACAGGTAGCCTACTTATCTTGTACTTAAAAGCTTTCTCAACACATCTGTCTCTTAAAGTATAATTTCACCAGTAACTAAATAGTCCTTATAAAACCAATATTTAAAAATAATAAAAGTTAATAGCAAAATACATATAATAATACTGATGCCAAAGAGGGAATCAGTAATTGTCATTAAATTGTTCTGTGTAACTGAGCACTTTAATAATAATTATACTATTCTATCTTTTTCCTCTGTCTACTTGTAACATATAAAGTATGCTAGAAGTGTTTGGGTTTGGATGCTTCACTTTTTACTGATTACAGGCATATTAAAGTTAGATGGCCACCAAAATTAGTTACTTCTGCTTCGTCTGTGTGAAAGAAGGCAGAGGAGGTAGTTGCCCTAGTGTCCCCTCACAACTGTTAGGAGAATGACATGTCCTTGGCTCAATTTGAGATTTAGGTAACTAAACAGAGGTTTCTGCATGCAGGTGGTCTATGAAGAGGTGCTTAAGATCCCATTTGCATTTAGAGAAGATCTAGGGCTAATTGCCATTTCCTACATATTTTTAAGCATTTAGGAACATTTTAGATATTCTAGGATATCCAAAAAATTCCACACAGGTTTTTCAGCACTGACATGGAAAAGTTGGAAGCCCTGTGACCTTCTCGAGCATCAGCTTACTCGCAGCTATGTGTCAGCAAATAAATCAACCTGTTAGAGTAATTTTCAGAAGACTGACGTATCCCTGAGAGGCTGCAGCAGCCACTCCAGGGAGCCTGGGGGTCTTCCAAAAGTCTGAGCAACATACATAGACAGCAAATTAAATGCCAGTAGATGGCATTACATCCCAAGATCTTATACAGTGCTTTGCACCAAGAAATACCAAAGTGAATCACTCAGTGAACCACTTAGTTACAGCAAGTCCTGTGTGCATTGAATTTTATTTGCTTAAATTTAGGAGCATGATTCAAGAACCTTAAGCTGAGATACTTTCTGTGTTGATGGTTTGAGACAAAAATTTCCCTCAGCAGTTGAAGTTACAGTACTGGACACACTCTGTGTTATTTCCAGCTTTCTGACTGTTCAGGCACCTGTTTCAAAGCACTGCCTGACCTGATTTCGAGGAAGTGATATCTACCACAGAGACTGCCTTGATCAAACTTTTCAGACTGTGCTGAACCTGCTTGGTTCTGGACATAAGTGTCTTTGGCTATGGATTTCTGTTTCCCGGAGGCGACTGGCTACAGGCATGAAAAAGAACTGAATTATGTAGAAGCCACGAGCGTAGGCTCCAGTTTTCCTGTTCCTTGACTTTTCTTCTCACTGAATTTGACATCCAGAGTACAGCACCAGTCTGACATCCAGTCTAAATTTCCTACCAATCTATTCCAAGTATCTGTAGCCAGACTTGTGAATCTCATTTGAGAAGATAAATGCTAAAATACAGACTTTGGTATCCCCTAAGCTGTTTTGCTGAAAGCCTGTCCAGTATTGTTGCTAATGGCATATAATTAATTCCAAGAGTTAGTGAATAGTTTTGAGCTTGGCAGGATTGATACATTTCTCACTACTATAAAGAGTTGCTCACAGAGTGTGACCTTGTTTCTATAGACCTTTACTTGAAGCTATTAACTGCATTCCCAGGGGATGTTCCACCCTTCCCTGAAATAAGTAAAACCAGAATTATGATCTAAAAATACTGCTGCAGAAGGTAGCTCACAGGAGAAAGTGTGAGGACAATGGACACTGAGATAAGAAAGACTTCATTCAGTAATAGCCTGAGAACAGAATTAAAACCTCAGAAACAGACCCAAACTGACACATGACAGAGATTGTGAACAACAGCTCAGTTCTGCCAGGGCTGCTCTGGCTGCTGGCTCCCAGTAGCCTCCAGTGACTGGTTGTGGTGGATGCAGCATAACTCTGCGCTGTGCTAAAGGTCTTTTTCCTACTTTCTCTTCTCCAACCCACCCAATTACCTACCTCACTTTTTGAAATATCTCCTTTTTCCCTTGGTGAAGCCCTACAGAGTCTCACTTGGAGGTATGCTGGCTGTTTTTTGATAAATGCCATCAATTATTAACAGAATTTTCATGTCAAAAAGCCTACTCTTTATTTCCAGAAGAGCAATGCTAAACTGAAACATCTAAGGAAGCACTGCCACTTGCTGAGAGTGTTGGTGGAAACACTGCCAGTAGTAAAGGAAACACAGAGGAGTTGCTGTTGTTCATAAATAATATACAGAAGATGAAAGCAAGAACTAAAGAACCACCTGTGCAAGACATACCAAACAAAATACATTTTATCATAGAAGTTTGTGAAAGGAAAAATTAGGAACCAGAAAACCATTTAAAGTCGGATCTACTGTTACGGTGGTAAGGCAATATATGTTTGGGTGGGGGGGGGTTGGTGGTTTTTTTGACAAGTGACAAAAACATGAGTTGTTTACTACATAAACCTAGTAAATATGTAGAAACAAAGTACAAAAACTGAGGAAAAAAAAAAAAAACAACAACAAAAAAAACACCACAAACCCAAAGAAACCCAAACCCTTAAGCATTTACCCTTAAGCAAGCCATATGGGTTGGGAAAGTAACATAAATGTAACACAGGAATCCCAAAAAAGACTTGACCTGTGTTAACTGAAGTAAGAGATGATCCATCAATGTGAAATAAGCCAACTTTCTGCTCTAGTGTCATGGTCATACATTCTTGGTTCATCTTTCCTCCTCTCTGGTTCTTCAGGTCTATTTCTGCCCTCTTTTTTTTTTTTCTTTCTTTTCACCTAATCCCTTCCATTCTCCATCATAACCAAAGCCTTTGGACTTCTCTTTCTCCCATTCCTAATTTATGTAATTTCAATCACTTTTGATTATTAATCTCTGAGCTTACACCAGTAAATATTAGTCATTTAGCTATCTGTCTGGCTTTGTTATCTTTCAGGTGTTTGATGATGGGGAAGCGGGTGCAATGGCAGAGCATCTGCTTTCAGAGAGCAGTCACATATGATTCAAAGTTGAAATGAACCTCTCACCATCCACTCAAAAACTTTTCAAATTCTGTTCAGTGTATATCTACATGTGAGTAATATATACATTTAACTTGAAATCAATTCCTAGGCAATTCACAGAAAAGGGAAAAAATACTGTTTTCATAAAAGATATTATTCAAAATCCAGCTTCATGAACAAACAAGGTAGGAAAGGTTTTGAAACATCAGGAAAGTATCCAACAGAATACATAAAATTTATTTTAAACAGGTCTAAGATCTTATTGTTGAACAGTATGGTATGAGGTCTATGAATACTGAAGAAAATAGTAACTGCTGATGAAAGCAGATTACGTTGAAACATAACTTGGCAATAACTACATATTTCGTAATTAAAATATTTCTGTAAAACTGTTATCAGGCAAATCTTATGACACTCCAAATTTTTAAATATGGAAATTATATATAAAAGCATCTGCCGCAAATTACATCCCACATATTTTAACATACAAGCGGATTTAGCAGTGTTGAAGTCATTTGTTCATGTTTTGTGTTCTTCGGATTTGCACCTGACAAATCCTTAAAATATTTCAGAGATCGTATTAGCGGTCACACTGAAGAAGACTGTAGGCAATAGAGTCATCTGGTCACCTGCACGGGTCACCTGTGACCAGCTGCACCCACAGGTTTGGGTACCAGGGAGAAGCCAAGAGAACGCAAGGCACAAGACTGGCATCACACAGGGAGGTGCACCTCACTAGCGCATTTCAATTTGTGTGCACATAAACATAGACATAGCGTAAGGCTCACAAGGGATTTACACCATAGCATGTAAATAGTTGTAAGACATAATTTGTTCCCAATGGCAGACTTCACTGGGAATTGAAAGCGCTCAGTATCTTGCAGATCTGGACACAGAGGCTGCTTTTGTAAGAACATACGTAGCATCAGAAGCAGGAGTGGCAAACTGCATAGTGTTTTACCACAAAATACACACAAATCCAGTATTTTTTCAGTTACTCTGGAGTTGGCCTTAAATAGATCACATGTAATATATATGGATGTCTGAAGTTCGGGCATTTCATTACTGTCAGACATTTATAGATTGATTTGCTTGCCTGTTCCCTGACAAAATAATAGAATACAGAATTATTTTAGCCAGAGTCTGCTATTGTAGCATGGTATCATGGAACTGATGCTGAATGAAGCTGTAACACTTCCTAGAGCTAGCCAAAGGCATGCCATATGGAATAGTAAGGCAACACAACAAATACTGTAATGTGGGGGGGAATATATATCTAAGTTAGAAAAATGATACATTGTTTTGTTGTATCTGGAAGTTAATTTTGTATTTATGAAGGGAAAAGAAATCACAGACAGATCCTAAAATATTCAGAAAAGTCTAGGTTAATGCTCAGGATACTGTATGTTTCCACATTTGTTTTCAAACTGGTGAGAAGGCTTTAAATATTTCTGAGAACTTCTGGGGCAAGACTTTTTTGAAAAGCCAAGTAGTTATCATAAATCATAACTACAATTTTCTTTTATAATTGGTATTTGAAATGTTTAATTATCTGAAATCAGTACTGTAGGTAGTAACAGGAAGGGAAGACTTGGTGATGGAGAAGGAGGTTGCAGGGGAAGAAGAGGGCGGCACATTCCTCTCTGTGTCACTACAGCAGTCCCTGAAGCTGCCCCCAGTGGGCTCCTCAGCCACCCTGGTCAGTGACCAGAGGCAGACAGTCACCTTCCATCAGGTAGGAGACATTTACGGCAGAGCATCCATATAAACATATCCATGCCACAGAAACAGAAACTGGGGTCCAGAGTGGTATGTTAATATAGGTGTTTCCTGATTAATGCTGTTCATTAAAAAGTAACCAAAAATCCTGTAAAAGGGTGTTTCCTAGCACAGGAGACCTTGTTTCTGCACATCATATGGCAGCTTTTCCAGGAAAAGATGGTTAAAATATGCAACATTACATTTAATTGTGCACAGCATATGCAATATTTATTTCTCATATCACACTGTCATGGAAACATTAAGGTTGGAAAAGAACTCCAAGATTATCAAGTCCAACCATTGACCTAACAATGTCAGGTCCACAACTAAACTAAACTAGAATGCCCCCAAGCACCACATCTTGATGTGCTAAATGTGATTCAACAGAAACCAGAAGAATGAACTTTAAGGATACATAAACTTATCTAAAACAAAATCAACCGCAGCAATGTTTTGTTACACTGCATGTCATTTAAGTTTCCTCTTGATGACACCATATAGCAAAATAAAAGGGAAAATAAATGGACTGTCAGATTCTTTGTATATAAGAGACATACATCTGAAGTAATGTATATGATAAAGACACACCAATTCAAACTTCATAAGAAATCAAATGTATTTTTAGGTACAGTAATTCCAAGCATATACTGATTGGAAAAGATAATAGGAAACCTTTATCTGGCATAACTGGTATTTACTGTTTTGTATTGAAAAAATAAGGTATACAGCTGCTCAGAGCAATTATGCAAACAAGAAAGAGTGTTCTCAGTTGTGCTCTTTAGACCCCTCTTACCAAGAATTAGCACATATAACAACATTAATTAGGAAATGTCAGAATGTTTTAATTCTAACAAAGATGAAATCATATAAGAGAATTACACTGTGCTATAAATAATTTTACTAGGCCATTTTCATTTTTGTTTACATGTAATTTTTTTTTTTTTTTTTCTGGGGAAACTGGTATGAGGGCAACCATCTGATCAATACTTTCTGCTAGCTTGTCTTTTAGACTGTACAACCAACCATGGATATCTGACAAATTAATAGTTATGCATACAGAAAAAAATCAGCAGAAGAATTGATTGAGAGATAGGTCCTTTTCAAGCTCTTTTATTTCAATTTAGAGCTTACAGGCTGTCCTATTACAATTTTAAAAGGATTGTACTACCATACTTTCAATATCTTAGGAAGAAAATGCAACAAAAAACATTTAGCTTAGTTTCATATTTAATACATACATGTACTAAAGGGGTAAGCTCAGTTCATTAAGGCTAATATCTCTTGAATTTTTAACCTACTTTTTTCATCTGCATATATGTAGGTATACAATGTACATGTAATGCTGCAGCACATAGTGTTACAGCATATAGCATGTGCATTTAATACTACAATACACAATGGCAACCCATTTATTTGTTAAATTATTATAACAGGCAAGGCATTCCTAATACCTTGAAATGAAAATACAGTATATTTTTTATATACTTGTTTCCTTCTCTCCTTATCCTGTCTTGAGAAAGAGTCAGTCATAATTTGTTTCTTATATGAAATTGGTTTTGATAGATGAATATGTAGGAATTGGGAAAAAAATCGATTCCTTATGTATAATGAGAAAATAGAAGATGAAAATGTCTGTTTACAGTAAAAGAACGATAGATATTTCTTTATGGAGCTCTTGATCATATAAAAAAGATGTGATGAGGAATTTATTTATAGAATGAAAAGAGATTTCAGTGGATTTGGTCCAGCTCAGAATAATTTGTCAGCAAAACCAGCAGATATATTGTCATGGCTGTGATACTCCAAAGTTATAAATCAAGAGAGACTATGCAAAGAACGATACTATCTTTTATAACATAGAATATTTACAGTTGGAAGAAGAACTTTTGTTGTTTTGGTTTTTGGTGTTTGTTTGTTTGTTTTCCAAAAGCAATGAATTTTATACCACATAGAAATTATAAAAAACTGGACCAAGTTTAGCTTTGTTGTATCAATTGGTTCAACAATTTGAAAGGTGGTCAATAGTTGTGAAGCCGAACAGGAGTCTAAAGAGTGAGATGACTGCTCCTTAACTTCTGCAGGACAGAAGGACAGAAAAATGCTAGCTCCCAAACTTGAAGATGCAAGGTCTCAGTGGAAATGTACCCAAACAATACCTACTAGTTCAGTGAAAGCTCAGGCTTATTCTAAAATTTTTATGCACCTGCTCAATTTAATACTGCTTATATAGTTGTTAAGCCTTTTACAGAAAAGTCAAATTTATGCTTTCATGCTTATTGAAAATATGCATTTTGAGATGAAATACACATACTATGTTTCATTATGTAAACTGTAAATTTGGGTAAGTGATGTACAAATTCACTAATTGTTCCACATGGCCCTTCAGCTTTCTGCTCATTGTACCACTCAGATCTGTCACTTTACTACAGAATTCAGAATGCTTTTGGCATTTGTAATCAAAATGAAAATACTTAACACCAATATAATTGGTATGTAGAAATCTAAGGGGCTGGAATCAAAACAAATTACTTTTTCGTATGAACTGCAAGAAAAGATTTACCCCAATAAGTGATGATCTGTGAAATTACTTTGTTAATATTAGAATTTTTATTCCTCCCCACATTTTAAATTATTTTACATTTAGATTATTAAATTTATACATTTATGTTAATTGCTTAATTTAACATTTTATTTTAGGAATCCATCTGCATTGTATGCCAAAAGCATAATGAAAATTCCAAGTTGAATTAGTTTTCTTATAGTAAATATTGAACACAACAGTATATTCTGTGCTTTCAGCAGGAAATGGTATAAAGACAGATTTCTAAACAGCATTTATAATGTTTATATACTAATTCTTCTGATAGCTGTAATGTACTGTAAGAAACAGTCTGAAAAGGCTTTGTCTAGAATTCTTGTGATAAAAAACTCCCCTCAAATTTAAAATCTCTTCCCGCTCTACAGGTTGTTCTAGTGGAGCGCTGCAAAAAAATGAGCTTTGGATTCAGTGCTTATTCATGTTTTAAGAAACCGGTGCCTGCTCATTAAAGTAAACTACTAGAACATGAAAACAAAATAGAAAACAGTATAAGAAAGCTCTTAAACATGGGTGTCTCAGGCAAATATAAAGGTTGACTAACACCTCTATGTTAGTAATACTGCAATTGTAAAAATCAATACAAGGACACAGACATGGAATGACTTTATCAGGTCAAACATAGTTCTTCAACTTCTAGTGGTTGTTAAACTGTTTCAGACCAATATAGAACACAGTGGAAAACATTTTATGTCCACTACTGCTCCTGTAACTATTATCAGCTTTTCTTAAGTTAATCAACCTGCATCCAAAAAGTAATAATATTTTTTCCCCTCTCATTATTTTAATATTCCAGTACTTGTTTTAATTGGTGGCTCCATGACTTCCACTGATTTCTAGCAAAAATCTAATTGTAGTACGCTTATGTACAGTTTTTCTTAAGTTGCAGAATTTTGGTTGTATAGATTATTTCTCTCTTTGCAGTTTTTAACTGTGATGCATTTAATGAGACAAAACAGAATTTATCGTTAAATTTTCAGCGTCTTCTGGTAAGATCTATTATTCTGATCACTCCAGTAGCCTCCTAGAACTGCCAGAAATAAATAGCAAGAAATAACCTGTACTAATTTGACTTCCTCAGCTTTTCGACTGGCCATCACAATTCTGATCATCATCACCCAAGTGATATTTGTTCTGAAGATAAAATGCCTCAGGTAGGTATTTTCCATTATCTGCAGTGATCTCAGTCCAAGATGGCTACAGAACTTTTCAGCTGTTACGGACAGGATTCATCTACTGAAACATACTGATAATTCATTTAGGATGCTCTAGGTTTACCAACATACACATGTAGTCTGCCAAATCTGACACAAGACTGGTAGAAAAACTTCTTTTGAAAGATTACTTCAGTCATCTAAATGCAGACACCTAGCACCACTTCAGATGCATGGGACTGACAGGATGTTATAAAGAACCTACCAGAGACCTAGCATGTGGTGGAGTGGCACCTGGAGACCAACCGGGATATCCCCGCATACGTCTTACAGTATAGTGCATCCTATCCCTCAGTGACTGATAATTCAAATATTCAAATATTTTTATTCTGTATGGTTGTTTTCAGTTTTCACTGTGACCTTGAACATTTGTTATTAAAACTACACCATTTCTATTAGTTGAGTCTTCAAGGTCACCTAGTTCTTCCTCCAGGTTCTTTTTAACATTCCTGTGCTTTAATATGCCTCCTGATTTTTGTAACACAAACATATTTCAATAGCATATTGATGGATTTTGTGTCAAGGTCCTTACTGGAACCCATAAACAAGATCAGGGTTAAGTTCTTTTCAGAATTTAACTAGTAATACATTCTCATAAAGACAGTTCTCTCTTTTGGGTGCTGTGGTGCATCAACCCTGGCTGCATGCCAGGCACCAACCAAAGCCTCTCTATCACTCCTCTCCACAACTGGTCAGGGGAGAGAAAATATAACAAAGGTACATTAGCTGAGATAAGGACAGGGAGAGATCACTCACCAAACACTGTCACAGGCAAAACAGACTTGGGAATATTAATTGAATTTTTTACTAACAAAATCAAAGCAGGAGAACAAGAGGTCAAAATACCTTCTCCTCACCACTCCCTCCTTCCCAAGTTCTACCTCCTCTCCCCCAGTGGCACAGGGAGACAGGGAATGGGGGTTACAGTTGGTTCATCACAGGTTGTTTCCACTGCTTCTCAGGGAGAGAAGTCTTTCCCTCTGCCCCAGCCTGGGGTACCTCCCACAGGAAATGGTCCTCCACAAACTTCTCCAACCTAAGTCCATCCCACGGGCAACAGTGCACAAACTACTGCAATGTGGGTCACTCTTCCATGCTGTGCAGTCCTTCAGGCACAGGCTGCTCCAATGTGGGTCCCCCACAGGGCCACAAGTCCTACCAGGAAAACCTGCTCCAGTGTGGGGTTCTCTATCCACAGGTCAGCAGGTCCCTGTCAGGACCCTGCTCCAGCACGGGCCTCCAACGTGGTCACAGCCTCCTTTGGGCATCCACCCGCTCTAGCATGGGCTCCTCCATGGGCTGCAGGGGAACCTCAGCTCTGGTGCCTGGAGCACCACCTCTCCATCCTTCTCCACTGGCCTTGGTGTCTGTATATTTGTTCCTCTCACTTCTTGTCACTCCTCTCTTCTCTGGATGCAATTACATCTGCCCAATAACCTTTTTATTTTTTTTCCCATTTTTAAATGTTATCACAGCATTGTTACATTGGGACAAAAGAGATCCCTTGAGAGCACCCTTTGTGTTTAGCCCCACTTAAGTAAGATTTCAACTCCACCCTCATGTCAGAATCAAAGTTTGAACAAATATTTCAAAAGTAAAAGAAATAAAAAATAAATACAAATTTGCATACTTTCTGGGTTTCTCCCAAGTTTTTGTTGGTTTTTTTCCCAATTTTTCCCAAAGTTAATGTGTCTTCTTAAACACAATGTAACTTTTCAGTCACTTTAGTTTACACATATGATTAGCCCCAGAACTGTTTTAGAGCCTCCAACCTACAAAATGCCATTACTGTACTGTTCACTAACTCCATTACCAGAGTGTTTTTTTTCTGAAAACATTATGCATTGACATGTTGAAACCAAACTTCTCCTACTGGTTCAGTGATACCAATATAAGCCTTTTGAGTGAACAAACATACCCAGCTTATTCTGCTGAGAAAACTCCCGTTCCTTTTTCTCATTCTTTTAGAATTAGCCTATGTTTAATTAGAAACATTCTCCTGAAAACTATCTTGTGTAAAAACTTAACAACTGAGCAGAGAGACCTTACAGTAACAAATTATTTCACCTACCCAAATAAATTCTCTATCAATATAGCTTCTCCCTTATCATTTCCTTTTTAGTTCTTCTGTTAAGAGAGAAAGAAAAAAAAGTTTTTTGATGGTAACTGACACTTTTGGGTAAGAAGTAGATGCAAATAGAGGATAGTATTTTAATTAGTTTACTTTAAATTCCAATATAGCTGCCTTAATTGATTTCAAATAGCAAGGCAAAACATTAGGACCAAGAGAAACAGCATTCTCTTTTAAAGCTCATTTAATAAGAATCACTGATTTTAGGTTTCACTGTGGATGCTTTCATGGAGCCTCTTACACCCATACCTGAAGAATAGTTTCATTTTGAAACAAATCTAGCTACCACGATGAAAAGTCTTCAGTGAAAACACTCTTAAAAATGTTTCAACTTTGCTGCAAGGCTTAAATTTCAGACTCTAAGCTAAGTAACAAGATCAGATCTTTCTCTATAAACAGAGATCTACTTTTTAACAAGTGTTCTTTTATTTGTGCCTTGCAGGTTGGCAAAATTGGATTAACCTCTCTCTGATGAAAGCATGTCCCACAGTGCTGGATTCAAACTACGTCTTTGGCTTCGAAATTAATTCAGAGTTTTGTTATTTGAACTGTGTTTTCTGTGAAGAATAAAAAAGTCCCTGTAATAGCTAGACACTAGTCTCCAAACACTGCATACACGGAGGCAAAAGCAAGAATTCTTTCACATCCTTTGGGACTCAGAAGTGCAGAAGTATTCTGGCATTTGTCTAATTTTAAATATTTTCCCGTATTATATCTACTCATATACTTAACATGTACCCAGTCATTAAATACACTTGCTGAATGCACTACTTTCCAAATGCGATAACCTTAAAGTGTGAATTAACGTGTTTCCAGAGAAATCATTGAGAATACCTTTTAAAATTATATAAATCTGTGTGATTAGAAGTGCTGGTATGGATACAAAAAATAACCACATATCTCCCATTTCAGAGATGTCCCTTT
Source organism: Grallaria varia (assembly GCA_013396735.1). Taxonomy (NCBI): domain Eukaryota; kingdom Metazoa; phylum Chordata; class Aves; order Passeriformes; family Formicariidae; genus Grallaria; species Grallaria varia. The sequence goes on from VWZG01002135.1 coordinate 24,301, forward strand.
AAGCAATATCTTCCACCTCTAAAGATTCTCAGGTTGTGGAATTTTTGACCTTTAAGTCCATGCCTGGGTGTTTGCACTCATTCTGCCAAGTCTGAGGAAAACTTGGCTCAATACAATGGAAAGCAATACTTGGTGATGTTTTTTATCACTATTTTAATGTACTTCCTGAAGTTTGTGTTTGAGCAATTTGTGTAATTTCATCATACTTAAAACTGGCATTTCATTCACTTTTTTCATTCCATCAAATATGAAGGTGGAAAGGGGATCAATGTGCCTAATAGAGCTTGAAATGAATTTGACTTTTTGATATGTGCCCATGTTTTTTGTACTATAATCCTCAATGCACACTAATGAAAAAAAGACAGAACAACTATCTACTATGGCTACAGAATTTGTTACATGTCACAGAATCAGCTCAAGGAGATGTGGAATAAGTTGACAAAATGCATGACAGGCTACAGGTTCATTCTGCTTGCCCTTTCAGTAACTTTTTTTTTCTTCAGAGTTACAAAACCAGGCAGGAATGAGAGGAAAAACATTACAAGTAAAAAATTTGTTCTTAAACAGCAGGACAAATATTGTATATAGGATGTTCTACAAGCAACTTGCTGGGTAATCAAAGTAGAAGGCTACACATTTGTAATGTATGAATGCACAGTCACAGCATAAGCTTCTCAAAGACTGAGGGCGCTCACTCTGGCCAGTGCTGGGAATCCCAGATAATACCAGCAGGCTGCACAGAGCTAGAGATATCTTAGGAAAAGTAATATGCCTGCCTGTCACAGTATGAAGGCAGTGGCTAGACTTAAAAGGCAACAGAAAAGAAAGGTTTTCTTTTCCAGGAAGGAATTTTCAAGAATTTTTTCAATCCAAGAAATGACGAAAAAATGTTGGACTGAAAGGAAGTATGGTAAAGAACACGTTAAGAACAAAGGGAGAGGATTTGTTTTCAAGACTTAATCTTCTCAATTCAAAAGTTCCACATTTTCTCTGTTTATAGTCTGACTTTATTCTATTTTACTACTTGGCATTCCAAAGAAATTAAGGGTATTTTAGCCTGCAGTGTAATTTAATATGCTAATTTGTAAAAAAAAGGTACAGCATCCAACTAACTTTGAGGCTTTATGTGATGTGAAGCCCTTTCACAAGCAGTTCACCTAGAATCGCATGCTTTAGCATTCATAAACTCAATACTATTTCAGTTATTGTGTTGCAGTATTTAGAGACTATTTCACCATATATTCTCTGCTACATGAATTGAAAAATACTTCCTCTATTGTACCCTCCTAATAATTCTCAAATCATGAAGCAGGAAATCAATCATTAGGTATGAATAAATAAACCACAGGAGGAATTAGGGCTTGTTACACTATATTTAAATGTTTATGTTTGATTTACAGTTATAAGCAAATTAATAAATGTGTAGTTTTGTAAATATATGTATGCAAAACCTTAGCAGTTTCTTTGCTGATAAATGCAGTGTATGTTTAGCAAAGTCATGACAGTTATCTGACATATTGGGAGAAAAAAAAATGATTGCATGTTAATCAAGCTTTGCTGTTTCTAATGTACAGAACACTTATTCTACAGATTTACTTGCCAGGATAAAGAGTCAGCATGGCATATGCAGACCTTGGAAAACAATATGTTTTCAAGTAACTGCTTCAAGTAACTTCTCAGCAAATACCTAAAATAATAAAGAACAAGCACATAAGACCTTCTCTCATAACCTTCTCTCTGTCTTCTCCAGGTCTGAAAGAAATGTAACAACTAACACAGCTACTGTGCTCAAATAAATTACCATCCAAAAAAAACCAAAAACCAAAAAACAAAAACAAACAAACAAACAAAACCAACCCAAAATCCCAACAAACAAGTACTGATCTCTGCTAAATACATGAATTATGATTTTAAGACTATATTAAAAAACACACTCTCATCATAAAATGTTCTGCATTAAAAGATTCTAAAATCAGTCAATAGCCATTTTTCTTACATTTTAAACTTGGACTTCAAGGATCCTTGTGGTCCCTTCCAACTCAGGATATTCTAAATTCCCTTCAAATTTCATTAAAATTCTGTGGTGGGAACTGCTAAGACAACTGCTAATAAGAAGCAGTTCAGATAATTTTAATTTTTAAAATATTCGTTTCCATGCATCAGAAATTAAATTCCTACCCGGAAATTACTCTTTTTTGAATGTCTATTTTTCATCCAAAATGTTTTTTTATAAAACAAAATTGTCCATTAAAATAAATACCATGACAATGTATTGTTTCCCATTAAAAAGTGATATTGCAATTAAAATTTTAATTTGAAACATTAATATTTTCAGTTTACTAAACCAAAGACTTTGGACACATAAAACAATTGATTTCACTTGCTTTTAAAATGTAATTTCCTAACACTTGTAATCATCAAAATACAGGTAAATTCTTTTTTAAGGAAAACAGTTTCAGCTTTCTGTTCTTCTCCAGTATACACAAAAAATATCAATCATTAAATTTTGTATCTACCTCACCTAAATATTTCATAAGACTATTAAAAAATAATAGAAGCACCATCTATTTTACAGGGTTATTTCTCTGAAGTTATTTCAAATAAATTTCAAATAAAGCATAAAAGGAGAACATCATGATGCTATAATTTCCCTTTCACACCCATTAATGTCTTCTGATTTAAATAAAAACAAAAACAGATAAATAATTAAGTTAATGAATAAATACATAAATTCAGGGTAAAAAAGATTAATTTCTTCCACAGAGCTAGCTAGCTAGCTGTTTAAAACACATAGGTTGTCATTTAGCAAAAATGTTTTGGAGAACAACATTCTGGTCCCGAGGATGTAAAACTAAATGATAAGCTTTCATATGTTTCAGTAAAGGAGTTTTAACAGAAACTAGGAAATTAAATTTCTACTGAACAAAGGTAATAGTTGTCTTTGTCAATATGAATTTTTACATAGCTGAGATAATATTGTGGAACAAATATTCCTAGATAACGTCTTCTTTCAAATAGATTTATAATCAGTGATCACAAATCACAGCTTCAAGAGAATTCAAGAGAATCAAGAAGCGTCTTGCTGGTTTTATATTTTGCTGAATTAAATCGCTGGTGAAGGTAACTGACCACGTAAACCATTGGTGGGTGTGGTCAGGAAGATCCTCTCTTTCCTGTTTTCTGTGGACTCAGTTCCTAACTTATAGTGCCTAATCATGCAATGTCAACACCAATATATTTCACACAAAGAGAAGGCTCTAGCCATATACAAGTGGTAGGATGGTGCATCTATACTCCTCTCGGACACTGAGAAGCAGTGCTCAGTGTCATGTAAGGCCATCACACCTACCCTGACCTGTGTACCGCACCTGAGTTCTCAGGAAGGGGCTTTTTACACAATAAATCCCCAAACTGCCTAAAGGCTGTCCACAGGCTGCTATAGTCTGGATGATAAGGATTAAAAACTAGCTTTGCCACTGAGCAGATCATCACTGAGATGTTGCAAACAGGGCAGGTTGTCAGGGCAGTAAGAAGCATCATGTTACTGTGTAATAGGCAAAAAGCTTATTTAATTCTTTCGTTCTCTCTGACTGCTGTCTGCTGAAGAGGACTTGCATTTTCCTTCATTACTTTTTTTTCTTTTTTTTTCAGTCAGGTTTTAGTACTGTTTCATAATTAAATGGTGTCTCTTACAAAGTAATCAGTACAAGACCAGAGACTTCCAGCTGTTATAGCACCATCTTCTGAAAAGGCCTTGACCATTTACTTTAGCAGTATTTTTCTTGTAGCCTTTTCCAAAGTGTTGTTAGGCTGGAAATGCAGAAATAACTGATTGCATTGAACTCTGGCACGTACACAAGCTTTTAACCCTGGCAGCCAAGAACACTAAGATAAAAGGTTCATAATTACACTGCATATCTAAGCAACACTGTTATTTCAAATGTACACACTGAATTACAAAAAAAACCCAAAAAAAGTGAAATTGCTGAAATATGATACTTTGAACTAGAACATACATTATTATAGATAGTGAAAGAACAGCAAGATCACTGTTTTCCTCCACCTCAATGGACTTTGATCTGTAAGCCTAAACTGAACCATTTTAATCTTTCTCCATGTCTCAAAAAACCCCAGAAAGGCAATCTTTTTATCACTATATACAGAAATAGTTTTTGTTTTTAATCTGAATTTATTTACCTTTAAAAAAGAATATCCCAAGCCAGTTTTACTGAGAAACAGAATTAATAATGTCCTTGCAGTTCTTGACACCTGGACACTTCTAGAGAAAATTTTAATTTATTGGTTTAATCAAACAGAACTATGCTCACTGAACCCTGGTGAAACAGAGACTGGGGTTAAAAAATTCTTCATTCAAGATATTTTTAAAGATTTTTTTATGCCTTCTTCCATTTTCCAGGTATTAAAGATGTTTTGTAATTTGCAGTAGCGATTAGCAAATGAAATAGGTATGTGTTAGACAACAAAGAAAGGTTGATCTGAGATGCTTAGTCTTCAAAGAAAGGGAAGCACAGCAGAAATGGAAGATAAAAGGAGCACTCCATTCTTCTGTGTTTCAGTCCGTTCACCATTTTTTTCCATTGTAGAGGCATGAAAATGGCATATATTACTACAGTCAGTTTGCAACCTACCACTCTTTAGCAGTTCTGCAAATCTGGTTACTTTGGCCTGTCTGTGACCAGTACAAGAGGCCATACTTGGGTTGAGACTTTTACAAACGTGAAAAGAAACGGGAAAGAACTACTGCAGGAGTTCACACTCAGTAGCCTCCATGGCAGAAGCATGAACCCATGTGCAGATTTACCCTCTGCAACTATAAAGACTAGACCGCTCTGATTTGAATCTCTGCAAGTGTAAGAACTGGTTTTAGATAGGACCACTACGCTAAAGGTGTACTTAGGAAGAGAAATACACAATAGTTTATACAAATATTAGCCTGAGCCATATAAACAACAAGGGAAAAAGTACTCACACCAAACGGAGAGAGATGGTCTGAAAAACAATTCTTAAATTAGCTCCAACATGAAAAAAATCTTGGCAATGTTAATTTAAATAAAAGTTTAGCAACATGACAAAGTGCCAAAACCATATGCAAGAGGTAAGAAACTCATCATCATCATCATGGCTGGGCTTCGCAAACAAAGATTTGGGAAGGGCTCTACCCACGCTTGCTGCAAGCGCGCTGATGGCTAAAAAGAAACTAGCACTGAAACAAAACCCCAACAAACGACCAACAACGTGCATTTAAACTCCATCATTTCAGCTCAACAGACACAGGATGACAGGGGTTCAGATCACCTAACACAGGGAACAGCACTCAGTTTTCAAGTAATTTGTAAAATCCTGGTAGACATTACACAGGCACTTGGGACAGAACAAAAATCAGGCTGAATTTAAATCTGTTTAAGTGAAGATCTAGTCCGTTCTTGTAGCTTATATACCTGAAATGTTATACTTGAGAACCTGAAGGATGACATATAATGGCTTTTTCTTACTGAAAATAGTATGGTGAATGAATCAGCTCAAGGTTTGAGTGATTTTGTTCTCCCCAGGGTAGATGAAGCTGTGTTGACACATTAAAAGAAAGCTTGCAGGTACTTCATCTGTCTTTTCTGGTCTGCTAAGTCTCTGATATAAAATTTCTAATGAACAAAATGTGGAAACAAATATGCTTTTGATTAGCCACTTTTTTTTCTGAATTTATGCAACCTCGCTAACCATGTAATCATCGGTTAAACAAAAGAGTGAAGAGAAGCTTTAGTTATAAATACCTTAAAAGAGATATCTTTTTAAAAAAAACAAAAAATAAATTGAAACTGCTGGCTAGTTTCTGAAATGTCTTAAGGATGGTATCTTTTTTTCCTAATTTAAATTAACTTTCAGTGTAATTATAAGCTAACTAAAAACTGTGTCCATATATTCTTTTAGAAATGCAGTTGGGATGGGCAAGAGAAGCATGGAAGATTGTCTCTGCTTGCTTTACACCATGCTACTACCTATTGTCTTTAGATTTTTGTTTGTTTTTTTTTCCCCTAAATACATGTGATAGTCAGCTTTAGAATATATATATATAATAAGTATATTTGATGTGTATTTATAGAATTTAACTGGCATTTAATGTGTCTGAATGTCTATTCTCGTCTGATGTGAAGAGCAAGAAAAAATGAAATGTAGACAATTCAGACTAAGGCAGCAAGAGGAATTAAGGATGAAGTCTTAAAATACTATTTCCAACTCGTGCTTGGACCACATACCAGTAAAAATTGTGGAAGGACTACCATCAGGGCAGGAGGTGAGGATGAATCTCTCTATGTCAGAAACAAAACACAACAAAATTCTGCAGCAGTACAGAGGGCATTGTCGGGGCAAAGGACATTCAGCTTCTAGTTTGCTAGATCAGCCATTTTTATTCTATATTCCCACCTTTTAATGGTGCTTTTTTTTTCTAACAAAACAAAACAATTTAATAAGAATTGCAACATTCATAAAGCAATACCAATAAGCACACAAACACATACACATATGTGAGAGGCATATTAAAAAAAAACATTGCAGAGGCCTGATATAAACTTGTTTATTTTAAAGCATTCACACAAAACCTTGAGAAGCCATTTGCATTAGACAGGTATTTCAGTTAAAGAAACAGCCTGACCTTTTTGGGGATTTGCCAGTATTTACTAGCACTCCAAATGACATTTCTATTGTTAAATGAAAAGCTAAATGCCTGAAGCTGCAAATGGAGTAGTTTGAGGAGAACATCTGATCACAGAATACTACAAATTACTTGACCATAGCTAAACTGCAGAATTTAGGATCTCTTGATGATTGCACTAAAAACCTGTTCTCTACAGTCAATTCATAGAAACTCTTCACTGAAAATTCCTTCATTCAACTAATTATAAAACCAATTTGTTCAGTATAATTTAATCTCCAATGATGATTATTCTGCAAAGCCTTAATGAGAAAATCACCAATGGAACAAACGTCAACCATTAATCTATAAGTCTATATATGTTACTGGTTTTTAATTTTAAAAATATAATCTATAATTATAAATTACAGTTATTTACATTTTTGTAGTCTTTCATTGCAAATTAATATACTTGATACATTTTAAATATGTTAAGTGCTGTAAATTTAAAATCTTTACCATTAAATTTAAAATCTAAGCCTAGTTTTTTAAGGCTATAATGCACAAGTCCACAAAGGCTCCTGACTGCACAGCCTATGTACATCTATGTTAGTGAGGGATCACTTTCAGAATCCTCACAGTTTGACATCAGCTGGCAGAGGAGTGATTCAGACTGCAACACATCAGGATACAACAAAGGGAACTTCGAAGTTCTCCACTTCTGAAAGGTAGTGATTTTTTAAAAAAGAATTTCAGTTAAAAATTTATTAGCTCAATACCTTTAAAATTGAAACAATTCTTAATTAATGTTATTAAAATGAGGCTATGATTTGCCTTCTAAAAAGAATGCTATTTGCTCACACCAGAAATGAAACCCTCTTTAAGTACAGGCAACTTCAATGTCTTGTCTAATTTGTCCATCATGAAGGATGCCTAGCAACATCAGTTCCTCTCAAATTTTGCATTATTACACATTAAGAAGGTCTTTTACCCTAAGGATATATTTTTATTTAACATTAGCTCAACAAAATAAAGTGACTGCATTCATCTTGGGACTCAAGAGTTTGGGGCTTGAAAACAACAGTGAAATAGAGGCAACATTTGTAGAGTGGAAATATAATCCACATTTACAACAAACTCATTACTCATATATACACACTGCTTAGCTAACACTACTTCTTTTCTAGACAGTGCATTTTTTAATTACTGGAAAATAATTCACTCCCTCATTTTTTTTTTCCTAAATTACTCTAGAACAAGCTTAAGCCAAAGTAGTTTTACATCTGTTAAAAGATATTTTTATTAAATTATATTTCTCACTTTCATTTTCTGTGTTTCTCCATTTTCTCAAGGTCTTCAAATGGAAATTCCACACTAATGGAAATATGCCTGTTCTTGCATTATTTCCAGGAAGAACCTGACTTGTGAAAGGAGTATCTGCTCCGTGCAATTTCAAAACCAGTACTTGTTTAGATTCAGAAAGTTCATAGGTTTCAGTAATAGAATTCCATAATTAGACAAATGCAGAAGTTAAGCAAGCACTGACAATCACACTTAGTGAAAATCATAGCCCAGAAAGTTTTTCCATTTCTTTCCAATTTAAAAACTGGTCTAATAAAAATTCTCTCTCTCTTAAAAGAAAAAAAACAAAAACCACAAAATGTGCTATGTTGATGGCATGGTTTCAGCAACAGAAGATATACTGCCTAAATTACTGGATAAGTCCTTAATCAATCAATTCATTTCAATGACAAAAAAGGCAGTCTTCCATCCACATCTGGGATGGAGTTTGTTTTGTTATTTTTTTCCAATTTTTCTCATATGCTAGCACATTAAGATGAAATACAATACTTGTGATGCTAGAATTGGAAAAAAAATATTTGTTTTCCCTTTGTACCAGAAGATGAAAAAGAAATACAGTTGATGAGGAGGCAATAAGAATTAAAAATGAATACTTATGCACATATTTTCAACCAGCTAATTGTTCTCATCAAGGAATAATACTGAAAATAAAGAAGAGACAAAATTCATTATCAGTGACAATGAAAATTATGTTAATAAAGCTAATCTTGTGCATTAATGATAGGTTAAACATTTTTCACGTAATAGGGTTTTGCATAACTGAGTTAGCTCAATCTTTTTGTTCTTTAGAAAAGGCACATTCATTCACTAACAAGCAATGTTTTGTCCAGCAGTGTCAAAGTTGTTTCACTTTGCTTTTTCCATATCAATTATGTGCAGTTCAAGAAATATGTAACACCCACACAGTATTTGCCCTGCTGATTAAATAATATCCTGTGTTTAACAAATTGCTCAGATTTCTAGATAAATCAGAAGAAAACCACAGGCAAGGCTGTTTACACTTGCTTTCTCTGTAGGAATACTAAACAAAAACACCTGCAACAAGAACAACAGATTTTTATTGACCCAGTCTGACACAACAAATCGTAATGTCAGCTCTAACAGACAATTTAAAATCTAACAGAAACATAAAAGATAAGCAAAAGCAATTTACTGAAAAAAATACACAAAAATAAAGCATGTTAAAAAATCAAAGTGAAATTTCCTCCCATCAACTCTAGCTAGCCAGGTAGGGAAGGCATTTGATACCTCAGTCCTTTCCATGTTCCCTGTCCACATTTTCCCTGTCTCATGCCCCAGCAGGTCCACATTTTTCTCTAGTCTTCCTTCCACTGTACATCTAGAAACCTTTCTTGTTTCTTTTATTATAATGATCCAGACTCAACTCCAGGTGGGCTTTGGCTTTCCTAAGCCAGCCTTGGCATGCTCAGATGGCATCTCTACAGCCCCGAGTCACCTGATCCTATTTCCACCTCTTGCAGCCTCTCTTTTTCTATATATATGAGTTTTGTCAAGAGCTCTTTGTTCATGCATTCAGACCCCCTGCTACCTTTTGTTTGATCTCCTGCTTATCAGGTGAACCACTGTTGAACCTGAAGAGATGTTCACTGAAAACCAACCAGCTCTCTGGGAGCTTTATTCTACCCCAGAGCACATTTCATGTCATTCACCCAAGCTGAGCAAGCCAAAATCTGCCCATCTCATATCCAGGTTTGGGATCCTCTTATTTGTCTTTCTCCTCTGAATATTTTGAACTCCACCCTCTTATGTTTGCTGCAGCCAAGACAGGCCCCAACTTCCACAATCCTACTAGGTCTTTGTAAAGCATGAAGTTTATCAGAGCATCTCCTTTCACTCACCATTCCGGCATTTTTATTAGGAAGTTATCATCACTGCACTGCAGAAGCCCGGATTGGTTGATCTCTGCTATTTTTGCCCTTCTCTTCCAGCAATTATCAAGATGATTGAAGTCACCTATGATGACCAGGGCCTGAAAACACACAGCTTTTTCAAATTACCTGAAGAATGCCTCATCTACTGCTTCCTGATGAGGCAGTCTGTAGCAGACATGCACAACAGTGTTGTCCATACTAGTCACCCACTATCCTGACCCATCAGTTCTCACGTGATCCATCACCCATCCCCAGCTGCTTTTTCACATTACCAACAACTTCCACTCCTCACAGTTCTGGTCGTTCCTTCCTAGTGGGGCTTCCACTCATTCATTGCAGCAGTCCAGTCATGGAATTAATGCTGGATTTTTTTTTTTANTAAGTGCGTATGTTTTTATTCTGAGAAAAAAAGCTTTTATTTTTTTTTTGTTAAAAGTTATGCTCTCATTTAGATACAACTAATTTAGGAAATAGTGCAAGCTATGCAAGTGCTCACACTGAATCATCACAACATTCTTCCAAATGTTTAAGCAATTAATTATGAAATTGCAACAGGAAAGGTGGGAAGACATAACATCTGGATTCAGAACACTGTGGTATGTTCCTTTTTTATTCTACACAATGCCTAAGAAATTGATTAATTGAATGGAGAAAAATGTTGTTTGTCTTGGTATCACGAAGTAACATACATAGGAAATGCTTCCACTTTTTTATGACTTTTGTTACTACAGTAATCAGGAGAGCATGAACTTAATCCCATGATGCCAAATTGTATTACTTTGGATCATGAGAGGTAGACCTATGGAATCCCATCCTGAAACACATCCACTAGAATGGAGTGGAAATAAAATACCATTGTGCATTGAAGGATAAATTGCGGGTTATGAAATACCTGTATACTGAAGTGTGCCAGTGTGTGGTCTCTCCACCCCCTAAACCTGACTTTTACTTCCTGTAACCCTGCTGAAGTGCTAACCACCAGTGGGGGTCATAATGGATGTATCCAGTTGTGAGGGCTGCACCCATCTTAAAGTGGATTTGGGAGTAGATGGGTAACAGCACAACAAATAGCCAAGGGCTAATTTGAGCAATGCACACACCTAACCAAAGTGCTGCTTAATGTCCAACTCAAGCCAAGTTTGGAAGGAACTAACATCAGTATGCAAATAAGCCTATAAGTCAATCATAATACTCCATAAATAGTGGACAGCTTAGGGCCTGCTGAGCTTTCCTGCACAACAGCAGGCCCCACGGCAGGATCTTCCCTTGAGCGGGAACACCTCTCCAGGGTACTTCTCGAGGCTGAGAGAATCCTTGCTGTGTCAGACACTCAGTAAGTGAATTGGAAATAAGTTCACTGAGCTTTTGAAGTCTTAGCCAAGTGGATATGCTATTGTGCATATGTAATCCTGTAAACATACACCAGTGACCAGCTCTGGGACTAAGTCCAGATCCAGCCACACCTAAACTCTCCTCTGAGAAGGAATTGAGAACATAAGGGGGTCCTTTCTGAAACTCATGACTCAATGTGAGAGTCTCCACGGCAGTTTTGCCTGACCCTGCACTCTATGCTGTAAGTAATCAAGTGTACATTGCCATCAAATCTTGCTAAACCACTGTCACATTTACTATTGAACCTTGTTATATCGATAAAATATATTCTTGTTTCTCTCTCCTGAGTGAAGTGCACAACTCCATGAATGACATAAATATAAACCATTTTAAATTGTAGAAAATAAAACTGGACCAGAGCTGGGAGACTACAGCGGGCACATTTCACATTTTTTGCCTTTTCTTACCCTTTTCTAGGCATCCATTCGTACCTAGTGGACTCTTGTTCTGAATCATTGTAAGGAAATTTTATATTTCAATGACTTTTCCGAGCTGAAAGTTGAAGAATTGCAGAGCCTTATTCATATCCCATTTATGGCTGTTACAACTAAGGAATGCTCCAAGGCTTCTAATATTGAATCAGTGTCCTTTGGGATTCCTCAAAAAGCAATAGGCAGCAAGGCAACACACTGTCCATTACTGCATTAATTTCTCCTCAAAACAACCAGGAATTCCCCACACTTCAAACACGGTAAGCCCCATATGAGTGTTCTCATTTCCTTCCTTTACGGATAACAGAAATTGAAGACTATTCAAAAGAATATTGAAAAATATTTTCTGATGTTCTGAGTTAAAGTTTTCAGCTTTCAGTAGAACTTTAAGAGATAATTTACGAGACAATAAAAAGCTTTAAATCTCAGGACTAACTAAGAAGAATGAAACAGCAAGAAATTTAAAATGTCAAGTACAACAGGGTTTTTCATATTTTTGAAAGAAGTACCATATTTGAAAAGCAGAAGTTAACTAAAAAAAATGGACACCCCACAAAAACACTGACTTTTATATTTCAGATAAAAATCTTATGCTTTTGTCTAATCATTGCCAACATTTCTGATGTGGAAAAACAGCTTCACAGGTTGAAAAGCCAGTATGCTTTCATATTGTTTAAGAATGAAAGGAGTTTAATTATGTCACCTTACTTATGCTGTATTCATAGTGCAAAGATATTTAATGGAATTTCCATATGGGATGTATCATTGAAATGAGGACAGTGTCTGTTCCTTGAAAACATTTGTCTATGCTATATTTTCATTATGATTTTGTTGATGCTTAAGACTTTATACATTTGTATATATTTGTATACATGTATATATTTTTGTTCATTTGTATATATATAATTGTATTTTTACAGGTACCAGAAATAGTGTTTTCTTCATATCTTCATGAGAAATTTCTTATTCTTGTTTTCAAGGATCCATTTGGCCATTCCACTCTCTGGATTTGTGTCCTCCAAAATTTTTCAAACCTTTCTTCAAACAAATGCATTGCTTCCCTTCTACCTGATATTTGTTTTCCCATATTAATCCCTACCCATGAAACAACTGTCCACTTCTTGTGTAGCAAACATGCCAAAATGTCCCTTAAGAAAGCATAGCTCAACAGAATCATTATTATCTGAGACTAATTTGTTATTTTAAAGGTCACATCATAACAGCCTGGATATAATTTATTTGAAAAAAAAGGAAAATAGAAGCAACTATGTTGTTGTGTTACCTGCCAGGCCAGTTCAGAAAAAGGAATCTATTTCCTTTCATAACACATTTAAATTAGTGTTTAAGAGTATTGATTTTTCAGAATAAAGATTCAGATTAAATGTTTTCTGCAAAGCACTAATACTGACACTGGTACTGCTACTTCCTGCACATGACTAGAGCCCTGATTGACTTAAAACTGTTTCACAAAATGTTTTTAAGTTCAGAAGTCATAATGGTAAGACAGGATCTTACATGAACATGGTGAAAATCTGTGTATGCCTGCATATGAATTTGGAAACTGCAGGAGAGCATGTAAGAAAGAGAAAAGAGGTCACTTTGGAGAGGAAAGGTTTACTTTAAAACCTTAGATGTGCTGAGAGCATTAAACCATAAACTTCACAACCTTTCCTGCTGATTAAATTAAAAAGTCACAAGACTGATCTTTAATGAAAAAAAAAAAAAATTAAAGAAACTGAAAAGAAAAATGTCATCAGAAATGTACATACAGAAGAACATCCAGACCAATGTGATTTTCATTTTGTCCTTATCAGACAGTGAGGCTTCAAACAGACAGGACTGAGGCCCTTTTTTAAAGTGTGGTCTTCCAATGCTAGCAGTACATGGTACATAGGCCACCACATCAGCAATACCAAGTAAAGCCAAAACTACCTCTGTAATAGTGTCAAAACATCAACCATGAGCATTGATGTAGCAAATCTGGAACCAGTGGAGAAAAAGTAATTATTATCAGGTTGTTTATGTGAGAGGAGATGGGGATGGAGAAAGGGACCTATAATGAAAGAAAAAAGGTGGGTTAAGAAACAGGTAAAGGGACAATACGGTGTATAATCTGTGCGGGTGGATGTATGTGCCAAGCAGCTTTATGCTTGACCACTGCAATCAGAATCAGAGCAATAAACTGAACAGCTCGCTCTCTGCATGTCACAGTACTGTGGCCAGGAGGAGGGAAGGTGGAGACACAGGTAGGAGTCTTCCCTGGTAGCATGTTTTCTCTGGCTAACAAGAGAGATCCTGGAAAGACAGATTGAGCAATCTTATCCCACCATGTTGGTGACCATTCTAGCCTGATGGTGCTGGCATCCAGCAACAACTTGATACTTAATTCATAAAAAGTAAAAAGGAAATAAATGCATATATACAGAAACATCTCTCAGTATTGACTGTGTGAGATTTTCACGTTAATTGCCCTATTTTCAGACAAATTACTTTTTAATAAACATAATTACTTCATGTATATTTTTGGATGTTTCTGTCTAAATGAAATGAAAATGGCCATAGTATAAGTGTAGTGTCAAGTATGTGAGCTAGTAATCTCAAGATACGTTTATAGGTTATGGAGAACAGGATATATTACTTTATAATTCACATGACCTATTTTGATATCTACATTTGGCAAGATGAATCACAACTAGGCATTTTCAGTTTCTCTTTTTTACCTGCAAAAGAAACCTAAAGTGATTACCTCAGGTGTAGACCTTTATTGCACTTCAACTGTCTATGTTTGGTCAGACTAATCACACCCTAAATGCCTCTAGTTCTCACAAAAATACCTGAAATTAATCAGTTTCACAAATAACTCAATATCATTAAAGTCAAAAGCTTCAGCTGAAAATGGGTCAAAAATTAAAAAATAAGTAAATTGGCAGATAAGAGAAGCTAACTCTACTTGCTTTAGCCATTAGACATAGCACTGTGACCCAGGAGCACAGAGAGATAATTACAAAAGTAGGGTAATGATGACTTTAAAGTTCATATTCAACAACTTAAACTCCAGAATTTAAAACAATAATGATCACACCAGTGCAACTAGATTTACAAAGGAAGTTACAACCCTAAGACTACACACCAAAAATCATCTAGGAAATGAGGAACTGGTCACCAGCTGAAGCCCCTGTCTGCCTTATACCCAGAATCCTAGCCACCTGCACTGCCCAATTCCTAAAAAAGTGTATGTTTCTGACCATATTATCAGTGACTCTGAACCTGTAGAATGACCTACAAATGTGAAGACAAAATGGCATGATTACTGTTTTCGAAGACAAAGCTTTTGTCTGTATTAGTCTCAAAACCCCGAGCCTGTGCTTCTCCTGGGACAGAGCACATATTGTCCTAATCTTCAATTCGTTGTATTTGTCCTTATAAGTAATTTGTGACAACACAAAATAAAAGCAATAGTGGCTGATTCTAAATAATACATTTAGAAAATTTCTACCTGTGGCTGTATTCTATAACTAATTTCAGAAACCTGACAATGTAGCTCTATGACTTCTCTAGTTTTTGGGACAAAGAAGTGTGTATTTGCATTCAATTAATTTTTTTTAAAATAGTTTGGATTAAACATGAAAATATTGTAGATGTGTGAAATTTTATGAGGACTTTTAGAAAAAAATAACTATTCAGATACTAAATACAATTTCTGTATATGTTATATGCTTGCATAATAAATATTTCTAAAGCAGACTTCCCAGAACCTTCATTTCCAGTCATTTTTAATGTGAAGCAAAACTCAAGTCCTCACCAATTTAAGGTATTCTGTCTGCTAAGTACAACTATGTTCTTGTGCAATTTAAGAACCTTAATACCTAACAGACCAAAGATTGACTCACAAATTCATAAAAATCCCACAAGCATTTGATAACTTCTAGCAGCGATGCAAGCTGTAGGATAAAGTGACTATTTCACAGGAGTTACAGAAGTCACCACTAGCACCACTTTTATGGAGAGGAACAAGTGGATTTTACCTTGCACATTACTGAGGTAGGTCCTTGTGGTGGGTCTGGCTGAGCCAGAATTTGTTTCCCCATAGGAGCCCTCACAGTGCTCTGCATTGGTGTCGATAACACACCCATATTTTGGCTATCACTGAGCACAGCACTCACTGTTCAGTCAAGGGCAAGGTCCTGGGAGGGGACACAAATAGGCCAGCTGACCTGCACTGACCAAAGGGATATTCCATACCATATGACGTCAACCCAGATATAAAAAGCTGAGGCAAGAAGCAGGAAGGGGAGGCACTCGTTGTCTCCGATGGCTGCCTGCTAACATCTGACACACGCGTAGGGACCCTGCTTCTCAGAGACGTGGCTGACCATCGCTGCACATGGGAAGTAGAGATTAATTGCTGCTTCTGCTTTGCGTGCGCGCACCCTGCTTTTGCTTTTGCTTTTTGTAAAAATATAAACTGCCTTATCGCAACCCACGATTTGTGCTGGTTCTTTTGTTTCCACCCTTATTTTCTCCCCTGTCCACCTGGGAAGGGGAGTGATAGAGCGGCTGGGTGGGCACCTGGCATTCAGCCAAGGTGAACCCACCACAGTCCTCCCCAGAACTTTATCAATCTCTAGTCTTTTCCTGAGTCTTGTTTTACTCTTGTATTAAGCACAGAAAGTGGTTATGCTAGCACAAGACCCAGCATTACAACACACTGAAACAAAGTATTTTGCAGTGTGTGGTCACCCTGAATGATGATTTTCCCAACTATTCTCAAAGTCACAGAGATGGACAGATGGCAACTCAGGATGTGCACAAAAAATAACACACAGAAGAAAGTGACAGTCTACTATGGGGTAATGACTGCTGCATGTTTGTACTTTTTTTTTTTTTCCCATTTTCTGATGCATACCATGTAAATAGTTTCCTTAGCATCATCTTGAAAATTAATAACCTACACAGTTCATTTTCTCTAAGATACTGCTCTCTCCATTGTGCTATACTCTACTGCCTTGTATACATGCATGTCTGCATACACACATTGTTTATATACTTAGGGCTTACATTCTTGTTAGGCACAAGACTGGCTTAAACTGAAAAGCTAAATCTAATTAGGAAACAGAAATTAAGTATTCTTCTTCCGATGTCCCTTGACAGGTCTGATTTAATAGTTATTCTAAAACATGCTGCACTAGGGATTGGGTTGCCACTACTTATCATTTCTATTACTTGCATGTTGGTCAAACCTATATTTTGCAAAAGACTGCAGTAAACACAGGCAGCTGGAACACTCTATAATAGAGCAGTCTATAATGGATACTGAACTAAGGACTAAGTATATGTAAAGTACCTAAGAATGTCCTGGGAAGAACATATATCTAATATTTAGAGCATTCAGGTTTAGGTTCTTGTTCCTATCTCAAGGGTTTTTTCATTTACTCACTGAAGGTTTAATAGAAAACAATCAGCCCTATGAGCAGAGATTGGAAGCCTCAGTTTCAGGGTCCTCATGTCAATGTTATAATTATAAAAAATACACTCAAGTTGTGTTTCTTCTTTGCTGTATCATTTACTGCTTGCTGAAATTGGAACACTGCACAATGGCAAAGCTTTAGCAGGAGTAGCATGTCTCCAAATAGGCATAGGGAGGCAATAAAATCAAGTTCCTGGAAAGTAAGAAGTGTAAGTTTTGGCAACCTTAAGAAGATGAAGAAATAGAACCTGGATTTCCCACTGAAGTTTGTTTACCCCCAGCAGGGAGGTAAGCTTGAAACTCAGCTTCTTTATCACTTCCCTCAGGCCCAGTAGAATGGGGGAAGAGGAATGGAAATACAATAGCAAGAAAATCTGGGGATCAAGATAACCATTGTTTAATAAGTGAAGGAACTGTGGAAGAAGAGAGAAATAAAACAAATGAGGCAAAGGCAACCATTCACCACCTCCCACAGCCAGACTGATGTCCAGGCAGTCTCTGAGCAAATGATGGCTGATGTCTCTAAACACCACTATGCTACATGTTACTGTTGAGCATGACATTATACGGTGTGGAATCCCTTTGGTTCGTTCAGGTCATCTGCCTAGCTGTGTTCTCTCCCAAACTCTTGTGCATGCACCAGTGGCTCCACCAAGGGACAGAGTGAGAAACAGAGATGGACTTGATACCATGCACACTGTCTGGCAAGGGTGAAAACACCCACATTACCGACACTGTTTTTAGTCACAAACCTAAAACAGCACCATATGAGCTGGTATGAAGAAAACTAATTATATCCCAGCCAAAGCCATCACACCCATTTATAGAGTAAAAGCTCAGACAGCTGGCAGCATATAGGATGGAGAAAATTACCTGCACCCTTTGGAGGAAGAGAATAAGCCTGTAACAGTTGAACATCAAACAAGGATTCTGAGGTAAAAGAGATGAGCAAGTGCCAAGAGAGAACACCTACAGACTTGCAGGTCACTATAGTTTAGATATCCTTATTGATTTTTTACTAGATTTACCATTCAGATAGCATCCTTGTATGTAAGAAAACTGGTATGTATCTAATATAAATGTTTGGAAATCAGGAACCGAAATGACAATTTTTTCATCTGGTTTTGTACATAAATGGCTGTCAGTGACTGTAAGTGAAACCAGAAACTGCGGTTAGCAAATGGAATTACTGACATTAAAAAGTGAAAATTTCAATTACCTGATGTGTTTCCTAAGGTGTAAGGGCACAGTTCTCAAATGAGAGACTTTCCTACCTTCACCAAATCAAAGCTCCTACTGACAAACCTGATGCCATGGCTAGGGATGACAGGCAGGCACTGAGTGGTAGAGAGCCACAGACACTGTAAGGGTGAGGACCTAAGAAAGGGTGGAGGTGGAGAAAAAGTCAGATGGCAGGACAACTTACCTATCAAGAATGAATAAATCTCATAATAACTCAAAAGATTAAAAGGAAGCTCTTATTATAAAATAAGTAGTCACGTTGATCACTGTGACATTATCAATATGTGACAAATTATCAGTAAGTTTTTTTGTTATCAAGCTTTCAAAATCACATTTCTACAAATTACAATTCTGACAATTTGAACAAAGGATTTCATCAGAACTTTTAGTTTGATTAGGCAAGAGCTGTCATCTTCCCCCTAATACTGAACTGTCTTTGACCATCTTTAAGTCAACTCTTGACATGCAGTGGTAGATCAGAATATATTAAAAGTCACTATGGACCAGAGAGTCAGTATTCTGGCTGTAATCAGTATCTTGTTAGCGAAAGATTATGAAGAAATATTTTAAAGGTTACTTTTGGGTGTATTATCTGCCTACCTATCCATCTTTCCAAAGGGAAAGTCACCATAATATGCAGCAGACTCACATATCAAAGTATATCAGCAGAAATTAAAAGTACGTGAGGAAGGCTCAGACACTCCATGTATTACAGATCAGGTATTGAAGAAGACAGAAACTGAATGACTTGCCCAAGGCAGCACAGGAAGCTTGTGATAACTGAATCAAGACTTGACTGTAACTACATTGTGAGTCCACTTGCAAATTCTTTGAGAGACAGGATGACTTCCTTGGGGACCCAGCCTACCTTCTGCCTCTCCAGACTGCCAGAGCTGACCAGCTGCAGGAATCAGTACACCTCCTGGGAGATACAGTGCTTGAGGGATTTGTACTTCCTCCAACTCAGTGAAAGATGGAATTAATGTGAATTAATGTGAAATAAGGATGCAATCTGCCAATCAGTGTGTGCGCATAACTCTCACAAACAAGGGTACACATTTTATAAACTTAAACAAAGACTTGATAACTTTCCTGATGTTACTCCCTGAAAACTTTGCCTGATGATATGAAAAGCATAATAATTATATGCTTATAGTAACAGAAAAATATGTTATATATTTTACCAGGAAAAAAAATTTACAATTTCATAAACTGATATATAAAATATTTCAGTGTCCTATCATCTACACTATTTACTATTAAATATTTGAATCCTGGATATATTTCAGGTTTAAATATGCAAAGACAGAAAAAAATCAATCCCTTATTTAACAATTCATACTCCAACTAAATAGCCCCTTTGTCACACTAAATAGCTTTCCCATATTCGGTATATTCAGTACTGTAATAGTTCTGGTGCGTGGTCATGAGTAAATTCTATTTACAAAACATATTTGAAGAGTTATCAACATATGTGAAGGAAGATAAAATGGCTGGATCTTGGAGAATTTTGACTCTTTTTACACTTAAACACTGAATATTGTAAAGTAAAGCCATTCTTTATGAAATCAGGAATCCAAAAGTGCAAAGAAAACAGTAAGAATGGCTGTATATTGTCAGCTTCTGATCAGAGGCTGAAAGAAATTGAAACACTTAAAAAAAAATCTTTAATCAATACTGAAAATCATCAGAGGCATTTCTACGAGCTTTACAAGAAATATAACTGTGTTTTAAATAAATGAAGTGCCCAAGGCAAGCTTCATAGACGAAAATGATCCAACTGTAATGCCTCTGTCAGCTCACCATGACATGTCATAGTAATTACAGCTCAGAAACATCCCTCTGGGAAACCCCATTCTCCCTGTTGCACACCCATGACCCAGGATGCTAGAAAACTGGTGAGCAGTTCCAAAGTGTGTGAAAAAGCAAAGAGCAAGAAGAGAGAAAGAACAATGAACATTTAGAGCTAACAGACATAAAATTAAAAACAAAAAACCACAAAAACCACAGAAACCCCACAACTTTTTCCATCACAAGTCACACTACATTACTGCTCTAGAACACTGAGACACTTATGACTCAAGCAAACAGTTGGCTACCACCACAGGATCACCCTGCAGAAATTCATGAAGGATTTCAGCCTCTCTGGAACCCTTGTAGCTTCAATCTGTGACTATATTCATTTGTGCAATTTCATCAGGAAAACGAAATCAGTCATCCTGATATCAACATTATGGCTCTATGAAATACATTGCAATAATTTAATTACTACCCTATAAGACCCAGTTTCTGATACCAGTTGGTTGGTTCTATTTTGTTTGTTTCCTAGTACCCGCCATCAGGAGGAAGAGTAAAACTCACAGTGAAAAAAAACCCCTCCATATTGCCACCAACATCTGAAAACCAGTTCTAATTATATGTCTGAATCTTTCAGGTCCCAATAATTGCCTACATATTTCTTATTTAATTTCCCACAAACCAATTTTTCTCAAGTTTGAGTTAATAAATGTAATCCTTATAGACAGAATTCAGGTTGCTGTTCTCAAATACTAAGTGTGTCATACCAATTGTTCCAGTTTCATTTAGCATTTGATTTTCAGATCCCTCTAAAAATAATGACTGAAGCCATATTTTACATTATATTCATTTCACACAGTATGTTCTTTTATTTCCTCTAAAATCTACAGGTATCTTTCATCATTCCTCTTACTAAAGCAGAGCAAGCTTCTTCTCTCTTTTCTTCCTTCTTCTGTATCATGGCCCATTAAATTTGTTGGTTCGTAGCATCTCTCAGTAAAGTCTCCAGACTGCATGACAAGAAAATGTTGACTCTTATTGATATTTTTTCAATTCTGTTTTGATATGTCGTTACTCAGGAATTACTCTCTTATTCTGTACAGCAGTTTCTATTGACTGAAAATAAAACAGATGTACAAAAAAACCTACCCCAGCTGCTTGCACTTATAAGCTAATAATTATAAACACAAGCAAAAGAAATTACCAACAAAAGCCAATATAACAACTCTCAATGAAACAGGATTTTTCATGGATTTATTGCACAGCCCACTAGTAGAAATATCACTATGTCATAGAATCATAGAATCATCTGGTTTGGAAGAGGCCTCCAATATCAAGTCCAACCTTTGATCCAACACCACTGTGATTACTAGATCATGGCATTAAGTGCCACATCCAGTCTCATCTTAAAAACCTCTAGGGATGGTGAATCCACCACCTCTCTGGGCAGGCCATTCCAATGCCTGGTTACTCTCTCTGTAAAAAATGTCAGTGCCAGTCAAAAGGCAAAGCTGCACTGGAAACTTGTATCATTAAGGTTCCAGCAAAAAAACAGCAGCAAAACCCACAGGAAACTATAAGACAATTGATCCTTTAACTACTTAAGAATTTCTGTAATATGTGTTATATATATGCTTGATATTATATTTGATGACAATAAAATATTTGGTCACACATCTATACAACTACTCTAATCAGCAGTGATGGAAAGAACTGCACAAATATCAAAATATCCAATTGCCCACATTATATGGTAAAGAAATAACATAATTGTTATGCACATAACCACTCTGCTAAAAAAAAAAAATTAAAAAAATCTTGAAACATTTCTGGGATGAAGACTTGCATTAATGATGACATATAATGTTAACACCAGCTGTACTTGCGCTTTGTGTATTCTGAGTCATGTTTGATTTCAAGAAATATGTGAAAGGGGTATTGGTATAGTTGTCTTTTCTACAGCTTCTCAAATGTTGATGGTGAAAGAGAATATCAAATATAAAGAAAAAAGTAAATATGTCCTGAACTTGCTCCGTATTTAAGCTCCTACTTTAGCTAAACTATTTACTGTATATTGAATGCATCCATATGTAGGGATGAAAAGTCCAAATATCTAGCATGAAACGTTATGGATATTTGTTCAACACTATCCCTAGCTCCTGACAGACTGACCACCCTATCCTCTATACAAATCTGTCATTTTTATAAAAAAGTTTTATCTGTAAACTTTTGCACCACTAGATAACACTGGGCTTTTTGTCACGCTCTGTATCTTATTCCTTTAAGGTATTAATCTCCCAGATCTTTAAAGTATCTTCTTATTGTGTAGAAGTCATGAAACTTCAACTCCCACTATGATTCTGAGTTCACTCTGGCAAAGATTCCATGAATGACCTCAAAAATCGGATATGAAAAAATGAGCAAACTAGTAGTATGATTTGAATAAGCTGTGCCTTGTTCTATACTGGGGTCATCCAAACATAGCAGGTTTTTTGTATTATTGTGGTAGTCTGCAACTACATTTTGTAGGAATTATTCCAAATATGTTAGTGTTCTGTTTTTGATATGGAGAAAGACAAATTATTTTAATATACTGCTAATACGGTTAGTAGGAAAACAGCTCAATATTGCTAATTAAGCTATTTGTCAGATCCTCTGTTTCAGTTTTATTATATACAGGGGCATTTTGCCTTTTTTCCATAAACCATTAGGAATATAAAAACAGAGCGGGTAATGTTCTGTTGGTACACTACTTACCCCAGGAGTACACTATTATGTATGCAGTTAGCTAAGTACAGGCTATAAAAGGGTATATGAAAATATCTTCACATGTTTAGATTTTGTTTGAGCATGCCACTGAAGCAGAGCATTGTTCTAGCGATATTAAATACATATAAAAAATCTTTAATAATTTAGATTATCAGACAGATCTGGGAAAACAATATAATATATTATGTTTTAAGAATTCTAGTAATGACTGTAGTACCTGAAAGACAGAAGTGTGGTTTGTTGTTTGTTTGTTTGTTTGTTTGTTTGTTTTCAAATGAAGAGGAAAGACACTAAAAAAATTGTAATTTTCAATAGCAATGTTTGGTCCATTTTGTCTATAGCAAAAATATATTGCAAAGAAATATTTCAACTATTTACACCCATGAATAATTTAAACCACTTTTTTCACTGCAAAATTGCCATTCATAGGACAGATGCCAACAAGAAATAATAGTACACAACAAACAGTACATTAGAAATTATTAAAACAAGAGACTAATATTTCCAGTGAGTAAGCAGTAGATTTTTTTGAAACTTTAATTATATTAAGGTTTTAAATTGTTGAGGGGCATATGAGTACACACAGCTTTAAGGGGAAAAAAAATTTTCCCAATGAACTAAAAAAATTAGTGTGTTAATAACATGCATTTGACCTCTTTGTCATCTGAATTTTTTTAAGAAGGTAAAAAATTTCATCCTGAAGGTGCATGACCAGGAATCATTAATATTATTTGACCTTACCTTGTAAAAGCATTACAGGGGATGATGCTGCTCATGCGACACATATTAATTTTTCTTTTTCACTGGTCATTTTTTATAGGCAATACATAAAATAATCCCCAAGAACACCAATTTTTTTATATCACAGACTGGCATAGCATAGAACCTATCTATTTATATCTGACAAATTTTTCCATGGATATCAATGTAAGGCTGTTTGTAGTCACAGTAATACCCCATGAAAATCTGGTGATTGCTAGATATGATAAAAAAGTTCAACACTTGTTAATAGTAAAAGCTTCATACAGTGGATGAACTCACTCTACGATCTTCCCTTTTAGTTGGGTGCCAAAATGCCAAACTCACTTTACAGACCTCTTGAAATTTACAGTGGCCCCAAGGTTTGCAAAAATTCATGATGTAAAATGCATCCCCAAGAGTTGATACTGCTGACCTCTGTCAATGGTATTTCTTTAACTATATTGCATACTTTTCTACTTTTTTGCATTCTAGTTTGGCCCATATGTTAAAGAGCCTAAGTGCCCCATCTTATACTGCCAGCTCAACGCTGAGTGAGTGTGTCCAGTTGGTAAGGACACCCCTAGATGCAGCTGACAGGCTGCATTTAGGACTTTGTTTTTTATTTATTTATGTATTTATTCACACATTTAATTGACCTAAGCCATACAAGCAAGCAGCACAAAGCACAGAAGCAGATGCTTCTCCTTTCTCTTTGAAGACAGAAAGTGAGCAGGAGTATCAGAGTTCAAATAAATTTGCTTAAGTTATACTAGTACAACTGTTGCTACTCTAACCTTCCTTGTACTTCATTTAATATATGAACACCAGCAGACTAGATTTTTAAAGTCCACCATTATCAGTAAAAATAAAAATCATTGTAAGCTATTAACAAAAAGCAATATAACATTTCATTTAAATCTCTCTGCTTGGATAAGACATAATTTACATCGTCAGCTGCTGTTTGTCCATGTGAGAGATTAATTGCTTCCCCCATTGAAGGCCTTTTTTATATCGTCATATTCTAACCCCAAATGATATACAATGCCATTCCTTCTGTATGCACTCTCCTATGGCTTTTAGGTGCTTTTTTCCACTAATGTACTATCTGTTTGTTCAAGCTAATTTCCACAGCTAATCCAAATCATTTATTTACCACCTGCTGGAACCTTATTCATTTATTTTTAATCATATTTCACCTCTTTATTAACCCCTCCTGTTATTTATCTATTATAATCTACCTTTGTTCTAAATCACCTTCAATGATTTGAACATGGATTAGTTTTTAGTATGTTTAATCACCTAATTAAGGCACCAGTTTAACTATAATGAAATATCCTTGGAAAGCAGTACTTGTGTGAGGACTGATACCAAGAGTATCAATAAAGCAGTATGTAATTTTGTTTAACTTCCTTTCTGAAATTTAGAAACTTATAAAGTCTTCAGTTTGCATTTATTTTAATTAAATATTATCACTTAGTTTTAAATGTTATTTGTCCAGCTATGTTCCAGAAATAAATATTGGCACCACCACAGAAAGGGGTTATGCCTGATCAGTTCCATTTTTTCAGTACTGGCAATAAAATCAGCAACTCACTCAGAAAAGTATTCTGTGTGTCAGTTGTAAAAAGCAGACATCATACAGGCAGCAATTTGAGGGTCAGGGACTTCTGAAGACCAATGGGGCTTCCTTGTATTTAATGAAAGACTACACAGTACACAAAAGTACACAAAAGTAATAGTAGTCTAAGGCAACAAGTCTAATTCTCATAATTTCTCATTTGATCATAGCAACATGTAATGTTCTAACAGCAGTGCTGGTTTCTCTCTGCCTGCAATTCTGATAAATCATTTTTCATGAATCCTTGCAAGGCATTTTACAGGTAATGAAATGATAAGTGTTCACGAGAAATTGCGGGGGGGAGGTAGTCATATAGTTGACAATGACTCGGGGTATATTGCAATAACAATTTATCTTCTGTTCTTATTAAATTCCAATTTCAACTAACCCAAAACCAACCAAACAAGAGTACTGT
Organism: Grallaria varia; assembly: GCA_013396735.1. Taxonomy (NCBI): domain Eukaryota; kingdom Metazoa; phylum Chordata; class Aves; order Passeriformes; family Formicariidae; genus Grallaria; species Grallaria varia. Next base: position 50,076 of record VWZG01002135.1, read on the forward strand.
TAAGACTGTATTATGTTATTAAAGAGTTAAATGGTAACACACAACTTCAATACTACAGGTTAATTACAATTAGATTTTCATATCATTTCCCTGTGATAAAATTGTAAATATGTCCTCAGCACAGAGTGTACAGTTGCTTTGCTTTGAAAATAGACTGTTCTTCCAAGATGCAGCTTTCTTTAATTTGTTTGGTTTGGTTTGGATTTTTTTTTTTTTTTAGAAAGTGAAATACAAAGGATTTTTTTTGTTTTAACTCATTACTGAGGAAAAAAGTGGAGAAAAGCTTGGAAAAAGTGGAAGAAAAATGAACCAAACAACTCAGAAATATCTCAGTTTTAAAATTAATCCCATTGCTTCCACATAAAATTTTAAACAGAGCTATATATTTTCAGACTGATTCACACATCTATGCTCTCCTGTGAGATAGAGAGAACTATGTAAAAAGTGCTGGAAAACAATCGACTTTGAATATATTGGGTGAGCCATGCTGTATTACTATAAAAAGCCTTTGAAAAGACAAATTAAGGATATTTCATGTATTATGGAGAACTGAGTCCAGTCCGTCCAGATACCATTCCAATACACAGTTTACAAAATGCTAATCCCGTAATAAGGAACTTAAAACTCATCTACGTTCAATGAAAGAAAGTACATCTTACATGACAAATGAATATATTGGATAGAATATAGAATAAGAAAACTTTATTTCTAAGCCTAAATATAATTTAGGCAATATCCACAAGCTGTACAAAATCCTACTAAAAGAATCCAAAGGCATACCACATGCTTTTTGCTAAAATAAATCTCTAAGTTAATATTAATAATACCATGAGGCACATACAGTTTGAGAGATAATATTTATTCTTGTTTATTCCTTTACTGTATTTATAATACCAAGTGAGTACCCAGACTTAATAGTAGGATGTACTGCAAAATGTTATGTGTCCTAAGATCACAAAGGATACTTACGCATAAGTTTCTTTGTAATGAGATACAACTTGCTCTTTTGCCCAGCAGACTTAGTCCTTGAATCAATGGGCTTTTTTATCTTTTTTTTTTTTCCCAAAAATATTTTTGCTTTTTTTTTTTTTTTTAACTCGAAGCATTTTTTTCGTATGCTCTCTGAAATATTTCTAAAATGAACACAACATACCCTAAAATTAAACAGTTTTTTGTGGAGGAAAGAAATTTCTGTTTGTTAATTTTATATGCCACTGAATTTTCAAGAGAGAATAAGGTTTCCAGAGTTAGCCTATTTAAGTTTTTAGAAGATAGATATCTAGTTTTACATTAAAATTTGGCTGTAAAAATAAATAATGAAGTAATTTATTTGGGAAATTAACCTACATTACAAATGCATCACTTTGGGACAAAGATTGCAGTGGATGTGATTGCCTTTTGGAGTTTTTTTTTGCTTTATTTAATCCCTCACACCAATGTCAGGTATAAAGGTATAAAAAGTTAGTCAGCATAGTTAGAGGATGAACAATTAGCACTTGTGGGTCGCAGGAACGTCTAGGAAAACACAGTCCATTGAAGTGTCTTATCCACAAATTTGTCCCTAATTACTTGCATAGATTATATTTAGCAAGGGAAGTTCCTATCATATTGCTTAGCAACAGGAAAGATATTCTCATTAGACTATCATGTCATTATCCCTTCAGCTCAGCCAGATCACATTCATGTAGCACTGAATATATAAACAAGCAGAACTCAAAAAGCTGGCAAGAAAGAAGACATGAGACATTGCAACAATTAGAGCTAAGCCTCCATGTCGATAGTTTGCTGTCCAAAATCTTAAGGACAAATTTGGTAAAAAAGGGGGAAAATAATTCCTCAAAATGAAGAATCTGAGCCACAGCATCCATGGTTGGGCAGGATAAGAAGTATATAAATTGAAATTTTAGTCAACTTAGATTAGACTTTTAAAAGAGTGAATGATACAATTGTTAGAGGATTCCTGTAGCTAGGCTGCATGAAATAAAATGTCTCTTTGCTAAACTTTCATTGAATTGTGAATAGTATTAAAATAAAAGCAGTGTCTGAAGATGCTTTGTTATACCTTTTGTACAGAAAGTGTAATCTGTATTACAGTCACTCACATTTTATGAGTGAAGACACAAATGAAAGCATTACTATGATCTGACATAAAAAATATACAAAATAGACAGTGTAGTGCAGATGAAATTATAGCCAGATAGCCTATCTTCCATTACTCCTTTCCAGTCTTCTACCTTTACTGTTTCAAAGGAGAAATTAAGTAAAGTCAGGAGTGATCAAGCTCACAACCGTAATTTCTCCTGATTTTGCATAAAACAAAATATGAACATGGGTAGACAGAAAAGTAAAAGAACATCAAAATACTTGTTTTATAATAGTGTAATAGTGAATGGGGTAACATCAAGCTGGTGACCTGTCACTAGTGGGGTTCCTCAGGTCTTCATCTTGGGCCCTGTGCTCTTCAACATCTTCATAAATGACTTTGACACAGGACTGCAAGGGATACTAAGCAAGTCTGCAGATGATACAAAACTGGGAGGAGCTGTTGACTCCCTTGAAGGCACGGAGGTCCTGCAGGGAGACCTCAACAACTTAGAGGACTGGGCCATCACCAACCATACTAAGTTCAACAAGGGAAGGTGCTGAATTCTGCACCTGGGATGGTGTACAGACCGGGGAATGAGATTCTGGAAAGCAGTGCCACAGAAAGGGACCTGGGGGTCTTGGGGTGGGGGGATCAAGTTGAATCTGCATCAGCAGTTACAACTTTCCTGTGAGGGGAATAGGAGGGGCAGGCACTGATCTCTGTTGTGATGAGTGACAGGACCCAAGGGATTGGCCTGAAGTTGTGTCAGGGGAGGTTTAGGTTGGATATTAGAAGAAAGTTCTTCCCCCAGAGGGTGGTTGGGCACTGAACAGGCTCCCCAGGGAAGCGGTCACAGCACCAAGCCTGACAGAGTTCAAGAAATGTTTGGATGGTACTCTTGGGCACATGGTGTGACTCTTCGGGATGGTCTGTGCAGTGTCAGGAGTTGGATTCAGTCTTTCTTGTGGGTCCCTTCCAACTCAGCATGTTCTGTGAAAATACATGTATTTTTGAGGCTACACAGATACATTAAGGAAACAGTACTATTCTGGTATTGCACACCGTTTGCTTCAGGCACTGCAAGCTAGCTTGGCCTGAACTTGTGATGTTGGAAGTTTGGTGATTCTTAGGACACTGATTGCTGATGTACCTTAGAAATATTACTCCTTCCTGTAATATCCATTATGTCACCAGTAAAGACAAATAACATCATTTGGGAACTTTTTTCCACTTGAAACAGATGCCAAAGACATTGACATTTCCTGTTGGTATTTCTCACTAACAACTAATCTTGAGCCTGGCAACAGGATCTTGATATGTAGGGTTTTAATGCTAACCTAGTTGAAAGTGACAGATGTTAACCTTATTAAATCAACCAATTCACATAGTTACAGTTCTGCTCATTTCAAATTCATTATTAGTCTGTCTAGTTTCAATCTGAATAAAATATCAACTTTCACTGAAGACTTAGGCTGACATTTTGTAAATTAAGGAAGTGACCAATAGACTGAGGAATGAAGTTACAATATGTAACTGACATTACTGCATTTTCTTAAAAGCAGGAAAGATAAAATAAATAGCAAATAAACTTTGATGCTGTTGTGGTATTCCACTGCTTACATACAAATCTGTAGACCATTTTTATAGGTCATAATAATACAATTTTAAATTCTTTTCTTTAATGAACAGAACAAAGGCTCAATACCACCATGTATCAAACAGTGTATTTGTACCAGCTAACAGGTTGAATATCTAGTTTCTTTTGAAAACATTTGTTTAATTAGTTTAATTTAGTTTTGAAAATTTTCTCAAATTTCAGCAGTGTCCTAAGTCATAAAAAATAGAACAGGACAAACTAAGCAGGCAGGGGTTATATCAAATTATAGTGTGCTCATTATTAAAGGCATAACTAGCTACAAAAAGTACAGATGAAACTGTAAGCTACTGAGTTCGCCTGTTCTAGGAAAAAAAAAAAACCAAACAAAAAAACACAGTAGCTTTCCCTAATATCAATTTCCACTGGAACTAGACAAGATTTGTGTGTCTGTGTGCATGTGGGTGTGTGAGGACTCTCTCAGGTCTCAAGATGAGACATCTCATGAGTTAGTTATGAGATGCTGAGTAGTGCCATAGGTGTTGAGGAAGCCAGAAGCTTGAAATTGTCTTAAAAAACCCAGCATGTTAGAAGGTACTCACTGATACGCTGCTAGCATCCGCATCTCTACAGAACAGCCTAGATGAGAAAGGTCATCTATGCAGAGGAGGAAAAAAGGGATTCCACTTGATCTCCACATTCTAGATTTTTTTTGAAATCAATGGTGTAGCAAAACATTATAACAAAGTATGACTAGTAAAATACATACTGAATGCCAGGTGCCCACCCAGTTGCTCTATCACCCCCCTTCCCAGCTGGACAGGGGAGAGAGTAAGGGTGGAAAACAAAAATAAACCAGCACAAATCGTGGGTTGTGATAAGGCAGTGTATATTAATACAGAAAGCAAAGCAAAGCAGGGTGCGCGCGCGCAAAGCAAAAGCAACAACTAATCTCTACTTCCCATGAGCAGCAGGACCACCCGACCGCGTCTGAGAAGCAGGGCTCCTAAAATCTTGTTAGCAAAACAGCCATCGGAGACAACGAGTGCCTCCCCTTCCTGCTTCCTGCCCCAGCTTTTATATCTGGGTTGACGTCATATGGTATGGAATATCCCTTTGGTCAGTGCAGGTCAGCTGGCCTATTTGTGTCCCCTCCCAGGACCTTGCCCTTGACTGAACAGTGAGTGCTGTGCTCAGTGATAGCCAAAATATGGGTGTGTTATTGACACCAATGCAGAGCACAGCGAGGGCTCCTATGGGGAAACAAATTCTGGCTCAGCCAGACCCACCACAAGTACTAATTACAGGTAAAATAAATTATTTGAGTTTCTCAATTGCCCATCATTAACACAGAGATAATATTAAACTTGAATATCAAGATGAGTAAGAGGGTGTCATAAGATTGTGAATACTCTTGAGAAGCAATGGGTCAGAAAACAATAAAGCGTACCAACATTTCATTTGGGACAGAGTGAATCAGCCTATGGATGAGAGCCACAAGAAAAGTACAAAAGTGAAAATACAGTGACAGTAGTCTGCTCATATGTTGCACCAGTCATGTTGACTAAACAGAATCCAAGTTTTCCAGAATCATAATATTTTTCAGGAGTTCTGGTTTTGAAAACACACTAACACTGAGTAATATGTCATATATTAGTGATTATTATTTCTATAGTCAGCTAAAAAACATCCCATCCCAAATTTAAAGCAAGACAATTAGCTTTGATGCAAGACAAGACTTACACAGTATTTGATAAACAGACAGAAACCTCATGCTAGAAGCCTTTTCACAAAATTATCCGCTCCATCCCGAATTTTTCCTTTTAAAGATATTCTTGTGTCCTTTGATTAATAAGCATTAAGTTTTAACATATATTAGCCATGAAAAGTTTTTTCAGTGGACATCTTACTGCCTTCACAACTCTGAGACAATTAAAAATACTATGTGGTTAAGAGGACCAAACAGGGAAACACACCTTTTGTATCATTCTGAAGCAAGTGTACATAGAATTTTTATATTTCTCTTCAGAAGCACAAAAAATTGTAAGATGATGAAAGATTCCAATCAGTTCTGTGCAGGTGGTATGTTCTAATAGACTCCGTATGGAAGTTTTAAACATAGGGAAAAGTAAACACTGTGAGTCCTATGAAATTAATGATCAGGTAAACATATAGATGCTGCTTGTGTTTTCCTTCCTGTTTCATTTACTAATGTTTTCTACACTCATCATCCACCATTTAGTTTTAGTTCAGACTTCACCACTTAGGTACATATTTGAAGTTCAGTCTGTATCAATGCATGATCTCCAGCTTACACATAGTTTCTAATTTCCTTACTCTAGCATTCTCCAGTCCTATTGGAGAAAAAAAAGTTTTACTCCATACTTACTGACAGGAACATTAATAATGGACTTTGAAGAATGAAGTTGAATAACTTTAAAGATACCTGGTTCTCTGTATTTACTTGTTCTACTAATACAACTAAAAAAACATGTGGACATACTGACAAAAGCAAAGTTAACAGCATCGCTTTTGTATTCTTTAGAAAAGTACTGTTGGCATTTTTAATTAGGGCATAAAATGTTATCAACTTAATGCTTTATTTTTTCTTTATTAGAAAATCACACATCAGCTCACTGGTAACTACTGTTGTTGAATCATTGCCACTGACTGTCGAGTGCTGCCAAACTGGCATTGCCCTTCCGCCCACTTAGTTTTCTTTTAATGAAAATATCATTTTATATCTTAGCATATGGAAAGAATACTGGATTTACTGAGAGGACCAGCATAATAATGAATGAACCAAGGAAAATAATGTCAATTTTGATGAGCATACTTTAACAATACACAAAAATAACCCACCAAATCATCTGCATCTGAGATTAAAAAAAAAAAAAAAGAAAAAAGAGAAAAAAATCCCACTAAAAATGAACAGTGTATATTTGAAAAGAATTATGTTGATGATCTATGTATTTTAAAATAAGACTACTTCATAAGAGTTACCTCCATCCTTCTCGGTAATTTTTTCACACTGGAATAAATATTTCACTCAGAAATTTCACTGAAGATATTTTGACTTTTTAAACTTTTCACGTCAGTTATTTCATTAAGGAATTCTAAAATTCTCTTTCTGGAAATCAACAGTGAAAACGTCTTTATTTCTCTAATTTTTCTTTTCTTTCTTTTTTGTAACTGTGTTAACTTTTCTAAGCTGTCTGACCTAAGGACCAACTCTTGCAGACAGTTTCATAGGCACTGTTAAACACACATACACGTGAACAATTTAAACAAAGTCACTGACCTCCAACAGATGTTGGAGAGGCCCAGTACAGCATAAGGTGCTGCATGAACTTTGATTGTGTGACTACAATTAAGCAAAACAATAAAAAACCCCAAACAAACCCCCACAAAAAATACTTCAAAAAATGAAGAAAAACAACCCAAAGAGCACTCTGATAGCTAACTGTTGGATAAGATTAAAAATGTCATTAAAATATTTCCATTTTCAATTACACTAGGAAAGCTGAAAAAAAAGTTTTCCTGAATAATCTCATGAATTTAAGACTCTTTTTTTTTTTTTCCCAAATTTAAATATATTTAATGAAAAATTTGTTTATATGTGACTGACCAGAATGGGTATCAGACTGAGAAGTTGAGTGAAAGGCTAATAATTGGTTTTAAACACTATAAGTTAAAGCTAAATGCTTACTTAAGAAAATGAATTGTGCTCATAGATAAAACAGATTAGAGAGAGATTTTTTATAAATCATGAGTACACAGAGAGTTCTTTAAACGTAATGAGAAATTGAATTAATTACTTCTTTAATAAATATTAAAATGTGGATGGTAGTCCTTACATATTTTGTTAAAAGTTATTAAAACCAACAAAACATTCTGAAGCCATTTATTTACAATTTAGCTTTCTAACTCTGAGATAATTAAAATGCTAAATTCTCCTTTGTAATTTGCAGGGTAAATCTCTGTCTTTTCTGTTCGCTCTACAACATTTTCTTTAAACAAAGTTCCATACACAAACTCTGAAAACATTAAAACAGTTCTAGGTAAATTTAACAAATCAGATTGTAATTATCCACATGCTATTAAGCAATAGGACTTACCTAATTTTATTTCTGTAAGCCAGGAAATCTGATTTTTAGAGTGAGTAAAATAATGAAGAAATAATTATGAGTAAAAGAATTATTGGGTAAATATTTATTATCTTAACAACTATCACTTCCATGCCACAGTACAAAGGATAAAGTAAGAAAGAAGGCAGAAAAGATCAGAAAACAAACACATTGCTTAATTATATTTAATGGACTGTATCTAATGGACTTCCCTCCTCACTCCACCTTCAGCTGGGCTGGAAAGTGCTTATGGAATCAGGCTGTTAGTTCACTTTGAAAAGCAATAGCTGCCTCAGAGAGCAGTAATTGGTTGCTGCTCTTGCTCGCTTCCCCACAGTTCAACTGCCTCCTTGGTGGCGTAGATCAAGAGGACACAGAAGTAACCTGGCAATTTTCAAATACATTTTTAGAAAGGGGAAGAAAATAGTAGCTTTTCTGAGCAGACTACTTTGGTGCCAGTACAGACTGATAATAAAGAGTAATAGATGGACTAGAGGGTGAATAAATTCAGCAGAAAAGGTGGTCCACTGGGATGTAGCCATGAACGTCCGTCAAAATTTTCTTTGACATTGTGAAGAGCTTTAACTCTGCAAAGGCTGGCTCAGACTGCAATTTCTAAAGACCATTGCACTGCTGCACTATGAATAGATGTGCTTTGGTGAAAGGGAAAGCCATGGCAAAGTTTAATCTGAAGAGTCTTTTACACTGTGAAACCTCTCTGAACAACTATAGGAATTATCACACATTTATATTTTAAAAAATAAGTGCACAAATTATCCATGCCATTTAAAGACTACTCAAATTGGAAAAGGGATAAACAGACCTTTTCAAATATTCTCAGACCTTCTTGGTCTGCCCAGCAAGATAAAATGTGACTTCACACAGAGTATGTGTAGTATTTTTTGTATTTTCATGACTGTGTGGAATGTTATAAACTTTTTTCACCCAAATGAAGAATTGGAATGCTACCCACTCCTTATTGCAAACTGCTGTTGTGAAATGTAAGTATCTCTTCTTGTCTTAAATTTCAAATCAAGGATAGGCATGCATAGAAATAAGCTCGGATCCAGGGTTTATTTTTCTCTCAAAAAAGACTTTAAAGATCTTTCAACCAACCTACTCCAAAATTGCTTATTCTCCTATCTAATTTCTATAAAGAGTTAGTAACAAGCTATTATAGCTCTTATATCATTATAGCTCTTCTCGAGTTTTATCTAAAACTGTCAGTGCATATAGATTTGAAAGAGAATTTTACATTTCTAAAGATTTTATTTACTAAGGCTTCAAATGTGCCATACAATCCTGCCAGATATTTAATTTTAAACAGAAAAATACTTTATCTAAATTAAAACCATGTCATTCATTCTGCATTTTCTACTAGATAGCCCAAAGAAAATACTGTATATCCATGCAAGAGGACTATTAGGGTTTCTAAAGTAAGGTTATGACAGCCTTTAATTCTTTGGAGATAATGCTCAATATCGATAGCATACAGTGAGTTTCTGAATTGAAATTTAAATCTGAATGGAGCACCCAAGGACAAAACGGGTACACAAAGAAAGACTTGACTCCAAATCAAGATCCTCTAGAATGAAAGTGATACCCTAGGGCAAGCAAAATGCTCTAGAAATGAGTCCTAGCATATAAGCTGTGTAAGTTCCTGAAAGTTAATTAACTTTTAAAAGCACAGAAAATTTTGAGCATACAGTGAAGTCTCTATAAACATTTTCTTTGCTTTTCACTCTATTTATGTCTCTAAAATGCAGAAGCTTTTTTAAAGAATACTTAAATTGTAGAAAAATTAATTACTTTTATAGTTATATCTTAATCATACGAGATAGGCTGATAAGCCACATGCAGTCCTTTCCTGTGGCAACCCCTGTGCATTCATACTTGCCCCTGAGTGATCCATGTTTCTCCCCTGAGCCACATGGAATAATGGCCACATTGGCTGGCACACAGGGCAGTGTAAGAGTTCTTGGATCTGAGGTTTGTAGCTTCCATGATTAATTACATTACAGGCAGACCATAAGGATAAGCCTGGCAGGGTTAAGGAGTAGATCATCCTGAGTGCAATCACACAGCACCTTCAGGATGGACAAGGGATCAGACCCAGCCAGCATGGGTTTAGAAGGGGCAGGTCCTGTCTAACCAACCTGATCTCCTTTTATGATCAGGTGACCCGCCTGGTGGATGAGGGGAAGGCTGTAGATGTGATCTATCTAGACTTCAGCAAAGCCTCTGACACTGTCTCCCATGTGATACTCCTGGAAAAGCTGGTAGCCTATGGCTTGGACAAGTGTACTCTCTGCTGGATTAAGAGCTGGCTGGATGGCTGGGCCCAGAGAGTGCTGGTGGATGGGGCTGCATCCAGCTGGCGGCCGGTCACCAGTGGTGTCCCCCAGGGGTCAGTGTTGGGTCCAGTCCTGTTTAACATCTTTATTGATGA
>VWZG01002135.1:70545-90434 GCA_013396735.1 Grallaria varia
GCAAGCCTTATTTTTTGGTAGCAGAGCGAAGTCTAATTACTAGAGACAGTGATGAGATACTGAATGGTGCCCTCTGTTATTTGTAAAAAGTCATTTGAAAGGGGACTGCTAAGGGAATACTTTTAGAAAAATAAATACTATTTTGTATCAGTGAATGAAAATATTTGGTTCTAAATTAAAGTTGAAATGGGATGTTTTTCAGCATGATAGCTTCATGGTGGTAATTCTGTTAAGTGTGACTAGATAATTAGGAAAATAATAATTAGAAATAGTAAAATAAATAAAATAAATAAATAAATACAGATGGTACTTTTAATTTACCAAGAATTCAACTTTTTTTGAACAAAGAAATGTTTGATAATTCCCTAGTTTTACTGGAAATGCCTCTAAGATAAAATTCTAAAATTGTGTTTTGGCTCAGGGAAAAAAGTTCTCCGTAATAATGTTTTATCATAGTATTACATTAAAAATTAAAACAAGTCATTTTTAAACTGATCAGATTTTCAGTTTCTATTACTTCTTACAAAATGGAATAAAAAGCTCCTACATTCTTTTTTTACTGATATATTTTAGATACTTACTGACTGTATTTCTGTCTCTTTGCTTACATTTTAGAGTTCAACTTGTGATTTATATTCTCCTCACCTCCACAAGCCCTCTCAAGAGCTTCTAAACGATGCAGCTGCTGTGTGGGACAGATGTACTCTATTTCTAGTAACATGCTGAGAATAAAAATTATTATTTGCTCATTAACATTTCATATCCTATTTTTCAAAATTTACTTTCTTCACACCTTTGAGAGGTTTTGGATCTTGTACATCTCATCCAATAAATAAGGCTTAGTGCCTCCCACAAACATCACTGAAGCATTACCCTCCAACTGGCAAAACTATTGGCTTTATTCTTTAGGTAAAGCTGCATTAAAATTGGACTTTCTTTTTTTTTCAAATGAAAGAAAATCGAGTGAATGTAACTGCATTGCTCAAAATACCTACTAGTGACACTATATTTTCAAAGGTTTTTCTTCTTTACAACATGCCTAGGTAAACCCCTGCTGATTATATTGATTAATTACAAAACAAACCAGGTTTCACCATGTTGTGCACCAAAATCAGCAATTAAGAAATTCAGAATAATTTCCCAGCTGTGGATATAAAATCCCATATGTGCACAGCAAACAGTATTCAATATTTTACACTACTGTTTTTTTTGTCAGATCAAGCATTCTTAAACCAAGTCACATATGAACACAAATGCAGTTACTGGCACCTTTCAGTATGTTCAGTGTAAAGGAAGACACATACTCACTGCAGATGAGCAATACCTGCTTGTATTGATCTAAATGTCATCTTGAAACCAAAATGCTTTGAATATGACTATCTCTGTGAGCACCTCACCTTAATGGGGAAACAACTCCCTACTACACACAAGGCTGTCAACCACTCGTCATAAGCGAGAAATTACTGTGTTACTGCTGCACTTCCACAGCTGAGTGTTTCCAAAGCAAAACATGCTCCTTTGGACCAGCAAATGTTGACAGAAATTAATGTTGCCATCTATATTCAAGCCACATGTAGTAGGTCAGTCAGGTTTGGTTGTTCAGAAATTGGTCAGAGGCTGAGGTCACTGGCAGCTCATGACAGTGATTTAATGTAGAAAACTATAAAATTTTAAACCAAAAGACCCTCAGGAGGAATATACACAGATATTAAATACAAGGTGTAGAAAACCAAGCATGAGATGGAACACAAAGAAGCCAAGTCAGCAGCAGACCTAATGTGCCAGCCAGCTGGTGTAAGTGTGGTGGGCTCTGTGTGTGTTACAGAATAGAAATCACTATACACCTGGATAGATAGATAGATAGATAGATAGATAGATAGATAGATAGATAGATTTCACAGAGTTAGAAGGGACCTATCAGGATCACTGAGTCCAACTCCCGGCCCTGTGCAGGACATCCCAAGAATCACATGTTGTCCAAACACTTCTTGAACTCTATCAGGCTTGATGCTGTGACCATTCCCTGGGAAGCCTGTTCCAGTGCTCAACCATCCTATGGATGAAAAAACATTTCCTGATATCTCCCATACACCTCCCCTGACACAGCTTCAGGCCATTTCCTTGGGTTCTGTCACTGGTCACCAGACAAAAGAGATCTGTCCCTGACCCCATGATTCCCCTTGTGAGGTTACTGAAGACTGCAATGAGGTCTCCTCTCAGTCTCCTCTTCCCAGGAGGAACAGAGCAAGCGACCTCAGCTGCTCCTTATAGGCCTTCCCCTCAAGGCCCCCAGCACATGATTGGCCCTCCTGGCTGCCAGGGCACTGCTGACTCATATTCAACTTGACATCAGCTGGGACCCCCAGGTCACTTTCCTGCTCTCCAGCTTCTCATTCCCCATTCCATACAATCAGGGCTGCCCCTTCCCAAGTACACTCTTGTTAACTTCATACAGTTGGTGATTGCCCATCTCTCATTAGTCCCGTCCCTCTGCAGGGCTTCTCTGCTCTCTCTCTCAGCTCCAACCAATGTGCACCTAACCTGATATATTCGCTACATAAACATATTTTAGGCCACATACTCTCAGTGATATGGCACTGTTCTTCGGCTGCATTCCCCAAAACTGCCCTCTGACAGCCTCTCAGCCACAAAATTAGACAAATTCCCACTAAATTTCTCATGTCTCAGGAAAAGCTCATTGGGGACAGACTGCCTTTGTTGAACACAGAGGACAAAAACTCCACACTGTTGTGTACTTTTCTAACTATTTGATACAAGTTCATGCTCTGGAAAAGGATCTTTGGTTTTTTCAGTGGATTCTGCAAGGATCTGCTTTTGATCTATTTACCCTCATGTCTTCATCTTCCCAAGGCCCTTAAAATATCCTACAGGGCAGCTGGATGTGCTTCATACTGGTAAATGTTAAGGTTCATGGAGTTGAGAGTCCAAGAACAAAAAATATAAAAATCCATCTTGGAAATGGAATGATTACTAGAATGGAAAAGTCTAGTTCTTAAACATGAATTTCCTATCTGTTACCTAAATTTTTCAGGTATCTTAACAAAAGTGTGCAACAGTTCTGCATCAGAGGTGCATAAAGAATACAGGTAGTTTGGACTGTCAGAAAGAGAAAGTAAGTTGTGTAAAGACTTCTAAATAACAAAAAAATGTTCCTGTTCTATATACTTTGAACAAACTTCATTCCTGTGAAGTAAAAGTTTCTGAAAGAACGTCTATATTTGGAAAAATCAGAATGTGGAAACTCTTTATAACATTTTCATAACAAAATGTAATCTTTCAGTCTTCTGAGAAATATTAAAATCCTTATTTTTTTAAGGATAGATTATTTTTTGTTTTAAGCAAAACAATTGGATCTTTTGTAAACAAAAAAATCTTTAACAAAAAAAATTGTAAGCTATTGTTAGTGTCTAAAATTTGACAACGACTCAGTACAGAACATGTAAAATGTGGATAAATCCCCAATATAAACAAAACTTATTAATTCAGCTCTGACGTCTATGTAGACTTGCATTGCTTTACTGCTACTTGCTGTACACAGAAAAATTAATGTTTTTAAGAGCTTCATTTAGCCCAATGAGATTTTAGAGGATTGTTTTCAAACACCACAGCTGAAGTAAACACACTACCCATGTTTGTTATTCCCATACTGGTACCCAGGGGGCAGTGCGCTAATTCTAAATATTTATTGTGAAAACCTGAACATCAGTTTCTAAGAAATCAAGATTTCTCTTCTTTCAACTGTAGAAGCAGATTCCATGTCTTTGTTTTAACGATAGTTTCCTGGCTTTGTTTAGCTAGGTATGATCCATTTCTCTGCACAGATTTACTTAGATGCTCTAAATCTCTACCTGTGAAACTGCCTTCAGAGGTGACAAGCATCCATTTTTGAAACATCTTTAATTCTGTTTTAATTACAAACCTCATTTTCAAATACTCTTTTAAACCAGTGAAGAGTCTGTCTCCAGTGTTCTAATTTTGGTCTAATGTCGTTTTATGTACACCTTCAATATGCTTAACAATGGACTGTTCATTGCAACACTGTACTGAGAACTATGTCATAGGGACTCACATGAATGGCTTGAGCATCCTCTTCTTCTGCTATCACTGCTGAGGTTATGAGGACAAGCATTTTTAATATCAGTTGCATTCTTTCAATTTGTCCATCTATCATTAAGCTAAATCATTATAAAAACACACAATTGCCTTGAGATGAAATTCACTGTATGTGAAAGTTCTTTGCTCTTCCTTCATTTTTCTGTCTAGAAAAGGTCTTCTTTAAGTATTCATCATGACTGAACAAAAGAGAAATAAATTGAAGTATTGGGAATGACGACATCAAAGGAGTAGGTGGCATTTGTCCTAACATCTTGAAGGAGCTACTATCAAAAGGACATTTTAGCATCTTTTAAATAGTTCTAAGATACAGGCTCACCATAAATGTTAAGTTTTGACTTCAGAAACAGAAAATGGAAATAATGATATTTAATACTTTTACCTTTCTTCTAAAAACATATTTAAAGATTTAGAAGTTTCTGTTGGAAAACTGATGTCAGTTATATATATATATATATATCNATATATATATATATATATATATATATATCTGTAGATATACATATATGTAGATATATGTTATATAGATATAGACATATTATTATCTATCAAAATGGAATGCTATCCTTTCCTCTATTAAAAATTACCATGTTTCAAAGGTAAATAAAAGAATTATTTTTTCCCCTCAAAGAGTGAAGATGAGTAAATAGGGACATTTATAGTCTTAAAGGGTATATCCCAGCACTGTTTTCAGTTTATGAAACTGAGACGCAGCTCTTAGTCCACTATACAAATTGCTGGCATTACACGGTTTACAGGAGGAAGAGTTTTGAGAAATTCCTATGGTACAACTACTACATGAATATTCCGGTTGTGAAGTGATGGGGGTTTTTAATAAAAATTATTCAAATTATTTTGTTCCTTCTAAAAAAAATTAATTCCTCTGGTTAAACAAGACTGAAACTAATTAAAAAGGGTCCCTAAATAATTAAAGAAGAAGAAGTAAAAGGTTTTAAATGTGCTCCCTTACAGTACTTCATAAGCTCAAATCATCTTTTTATTTATGTTTGCAAAATGTTGAAAGACATACTGCTAGACTACTACTACAATTTTTTCTTAAAGCAGAAGAAAATAAATATCAACCTTTAAAATACATTCATTTTCTGGACATGGAACCTAAATTTTAGCACTGATAGTTTAAAGATTTTTTTCCGAACAAGGACTAAAATCACAATTTTAGAAACAGCACTCAAAGTATATTAATTTGATACAACATTCCGCATAGTTGCAGCTGAAAGAAGAGCTGAAAGAGTCAATGCCAACTATATGAGAAATGAGCAATAATAGCAAAACTTTGCAGAAAACTTGTATGAAGATAATATTTATCATGACATAGAAACTCTATGAATAAAGCACATAAGACACAGATTTTAAAGTGGTATTCAATTTGTTTATCATAGAATCATAGAATTGACTGGGTTGGAAAAGACCTCAGAGATCACCAAGTCCAACCCTTGGTCCAACTCCAGTCAGTTTACTAGATCATGGCACTCAGTGCCACGTCCCAGTCAGTTTCAAAATCTCCACGGATGGTGAATCTCCCACCTCTCTGGGCAGGCCATTCCAATGCCTGATTACTTCCTCTGTAAAGAATTTCTTTCTAATATCCAACTTAAATTTCCCCTGGCAGAGCTTAAGCCCGTGCCCCCTTGTCCTATTGCTGACTGCCTGGGAGAAGAGACCAACCCCTACCTGGCTATAACCTCCCTTCAGGTAGTTCTAGAGAGTGATGAGGTCACCTCTAAGCCTCCTCTTCTCCTGACTAAACAACCCCAGCTCCCTCAGCCTCTCCCCATAGGACTTGTATTCTAGTCCCTTCACCAGCCTTGTTGCTCTTCTCTGGACCCGCTCCAGCACCTCAATATCTTTCTTGAACTGAGGGGCCCAGAACTGAACACAATATTCCAGGTGTGGCCTCACCAACGCAGAGTACAGGGGAAGGATCACTTCCCTGGTCCTGCTGGCCACGCTATTTTTGATACAGGACAGGATACCATTGGCCTTCTTGGCCACCTGGGCACACTGTTGGCTCATGTTGAGCTTCCTGTCAATTAGTACCCCCAGGTCCCTTTCTGCCTGGCTGCTCTCCAGCCACTCTGTCCCCAGCCTGTAGCGCTGCATGGGGTTGTTGTGGCCAAAGTGCAGGACCCGGCACTTGGCCTTATTGAACTTCATCCCATTGGAATCAGCCCATCTCTCCAATCTATCCAGATCCCTCTGCAGAGCCCTCCTGCCCTCCAGCAGGTCAACTCTCCCTCCCAACTTGGTGTCATCAGCAAATTTGCTGATGATGGTCTCAATCCCCTCATCTAAATCATCAATAAAGATGTTAAACAGGACTGGACCCAACACTGACCCCTGGGGGACACCACTGGTGACCGGCCGCCAGCTGGATGCAGCCCCGTTCACCAGCACTCTCTGGGCCCGGCCCTCCAGCCAGCTCTTAATCCAGCAGAGAGTGCACTTGTCCAAGCCATGGGCTACCAGCTTTTCCAGGAGTATCACATGGGAGACAGTGTCAAAGGCTTTGCTGAAGTCTAGATAGATCACATCCACAGCCTTCCCCTCATCCACCAGGCGGGTCACCTGATCATAAAAGGAGATCAGGTTGGTTAGACAGGACCTGCCCCTTCTAAACCCATGCTGGCTGGGTCTGATCTCTTGTCCATCCTGAAGGTGCTGTGTGATTGCACTCAGGATGATCTGCTCCATAACCCTGCCAGGCACTGAGGTCAGGCTGACAGGCCAGTAGTTGCCAGGGTCAGCCTTGCAGCCCTTTTTGTGGATTGGGGTGACATTCGCCAATTTCCAATCATATGGGACCTCCCCAGTGAGCCAGGACTGTTGGAAGATGATGGAGAGCGGCTTGGGTCATGAGACATTCCTTTCTTTTCCTTTAATATCCCAGATAATGCTCTCAACTTCTCACCTCAATATATGTAGCAGCAGTTCTACTAACCTGAGTCTTTAAATGCACAGCAGTAATTCAGTTTCAGAGCACAGTTAGATATAAGAGCATTTGATGGCATAATTAAAAACCTATGTCAACTTTTATGTACAAATGGATCAAACTAAAGATGGCATTCTTTATTCTTCAGTGCTTAACTTTGTAATATTAATGATATTTTTATATACATGGAAAGATGACAAATGACAGTTCAGTAAAACTGCATATATGCTCTGCTAGAATATATTTGACTTCTGTTTTGGCATGCTTTAGACACTACACTGCTCTCAGTCAGATAAATAAGACAATTGTAGATTATTGTAGCAATGTAACTAAATATGCAGTTTATAAAACTAATTTGAAGTTATTTGAATTAATTTACATGTTAAATCCTATATGGTTTTTGAGGGGATTTGGTCCTGTCATGCTAATCTCAACATAAAGGTTCAAAAATGAATATGTTCTAAACAAATGGTGGCTTTTGCTTTAATATAGAGCAATAGCTGAAATAGAACTTTTCTTTCAATATCTTACCCATAATTTCTAAAAGCTCTGAATACAAAGTAAAACTATATGCTTGTATAAACTTAAAATTAAAGAATTCCACAGCATTACTCTGATTTCACAAAATCTTTTACTGTATTGTTTCTAATCAAAAGATTTCAATACTAGGGTCATATCATTTGAAAGAAATAAATTTCTTTCTAATATATGTTCTTGCTTTCTGGTGAGGAAAATGTGCATTTTTTCTCTGTCCTTTCCACTCGCTTCACTAAAACTGGGATGGAATAATTTGCCAATTTTATCGGCATACTGAATAGCTTTTCAGTTAAGATATCCACCAGCATCCAATGTGTAAAAAGTAATCTTTAGTACTTCCATCTTTCATTTTAGATGGCTTACGTTTGAAATCTTTACTTTTCTTTGTGGTGATGCCACAAACCTGGCTAAACTAGCAAAGTCCTTTTTATTCACAGCAAATTGCTTTTCCTGCTGGTTGCCTTCTCCCTTGCCCACTTTGGAGATTGGACAAACAGAAAAAATACCTCAGTCACCACTACACATCATATCTATACTTTCTGTGCTACAGCTGCCACTTGAAAACATCAGAGATACAAAACAGCATAGTATTTTCTAAGTGCAGACCTCTGCAGAAACCCCATTAAGTTCAATCACTAGCCTACTGTGCAGGCACTAAAAAAAGAGTATCCATCAATAAACATGTTATTTAAATTCAATTTAACTTTGGTTTAGAGTCAAAGAAATAATCAATGCATTCTGTGTGCTAACCAAACAGAGATACCAGGGGCCAAGGCATTTATTAACTGTAAGAACAGTTCATTGATGGGTTTACTCTAAGCTGCTGTATATCACAGCACTGGTCTCAGCAGAAAAAACATGGAACAAACTAATGGGTAGTCGGCCTAAAAAGTTTGCAGTGGAAATTCAGGAAGAGTTTTCTGGAGAAGTATATCCACTTTTGTATAACTTTTTGGAAAGAAAACAACCCAAAGTACATAACAGAGTTCTTATGTACCATGTATTATTAGTTTTCAGTACATCTAGGAAAAAAACAAACAAACAGATCTACATTCACACTTGATTTTGACATTCTAAAATTCTATTCTTCTCTTAAAAAAACCAAGATGCTTTAAAACCCCTATATATTTAAGAAAAAGTCAACAGCTAATATTAAAATTCTAATATATTTTAAATGCAACAGTGCTTTAGGAAAGAAAAGTTTGGTAAACTACCACCTTTCATCCTCATTGATTCTAATGGGAAAAGAGGCCACTACTCATGCAGGCTGACTGCGATGGATAGACACAGTGTAAAAGCAAGAAATGTGGTGATTCATAAATATATCTAAGAAAAGTTTTAAGCTGAATACACTGGCATGAGCTGTTTCATCATTAGAACATATTTTCCGGAGTCCACTATCAAGAATTTTGAAAGAAAATGAAACTAATGCTATAGATATGCTAGAACAATCCAACAGACCTAGTAGAAGGAAATTTTAGGAGCACCCAATGCCCAGGGTTAAAAAATCTGTTCAGAAACACAGTTAAGGTAGTTGAATTTTAAGCAATCTGAGCTCCCTGCCAATGTATTTAAACCATGTTTACATACTTAATTTTAAAATCTAGTGCTTTTCATGTTATTTTAAATTTGGTGGAAAATTATACTATAGGTCACAGTGCTTCCGTAAGTGAGTTCTCTCGCTCTTATGTTCCTGTCAGTTTGTGATGTGCTATGAATTAAGCCTTTATACCTCTTCAGCACAGTAGGCTGTAAATTAATAGGTGCAAAGAAAGCAATATGGTTCTGTGAATTAGGCATCAATTTACTGCCTCTGTACTTCTCACTTCATACACCACTTACATGCTGGTGTTAATAGCTGAGTGGTCTCTGTGTCTTTACAGCTAGCACAGACAAGAGTTTGTATGAGTTTAGTTACTACTACTAGCATAAAGTATATTTATCATCATATTTACTTTACGGTCAAAATCCTTGCAAAACCTTCAACATACTCTTATGGATACAGGTATTAATTTTTATTTATATATTATTCAGCATGAAAATAATACAAGTGATAAGCAAGGCATTTTACATATGCTTTCTTTAAATACAAGTCTAAGACAATCTTTGGCACGATTTCCATGTCAGATACTATCATTAATGAAATATATTTAATAACCAAGCCTTAAATAGATTTGTCTTTACAGCAGGACTCTACAATCCTCTTTTTATCAGATTAAACACAAGATTAACAAATAACAGAAGGGAAAGCTGTGGTCTAAAAGGAAAAATGGGAAAGTGTTTTGTTACATTTCTACCTGGAGCTTTCAGCAGCACTACTGTAGTAGTTTAACTTTATACCGGTTTCAGTCCTTGCCATCTTTGTATGCATCAGTATCCGGGTAAAGACCACAGGATGTACAGGTAGAGCTACCATGTATTTACCAGGAAAGAAGAGGGCAGGCCTTCACTGCAACCCTAGACAGCGAAGGTCAGTGTACCAAAACAGTTCTGTCTGGAGCAAGAGAAAAGGAGAGGAAATGTGCCTGCTGGGTCAAAGTCACAACACTAGTGACAGTGTTACTTCCATGGGCTTTGGATGTTTTTGTGCCAGTGCGGCAGCTGACTCAAGCACACCTCCCAGGCTCATTTGGGGTGTCACTCTGCAAAGGCTCTTCTGACAGAAAGCACCATAATCCCCTGGCCCACCAAAGCAGCTCAAAGCTGTTTCCAGAATGTTACCAAGTCTTTAAAACCTGCCATACCATGCCTCAACATAGCCCATCAAAAATCTTTCCAATGTTAGATTCATTCTTGTCTCCTAGCTCCCCAATTGAAAGCCCTTATTCCCTCCAACACCTTTCTTCCAGTTCAATGGCACCAGCTCAGAGATCACATATAAATTTGGATGTTACATTGCAGCTTATTTTTGAAACCACTGCTTGTGCTCTTTGTCCTCTTCACTAATGGTCATTTTAGCAATTAGAATCTGAAGGTGCATCACTGCAACTACCAGAGCTCATCTCCTTAAAATATATACTGTAGAATTTAATATACACTTAAATAATAAAAAGTCACATATTTTCATCTTTATCAAAACAAACAAACAAAAAAAAAATTAAAATTGCCATATGGATGCTGAAAGGAAAAGGAAGACAATGTCCAGGATGGTGGAAAGAGATGTAGCCCTGTCTTAAGATACCAACTTCCTTGCAGCTTTGCTTTCTTATCTGTAATCAGGTTTCATTTTTTTCCCAACAAAAGTGTTAGAGAGGGGAAACCGTTCACTACCTGTCTCATCTACATTATTACTTTTTTTCTTTCCATAGACTCCAAAGGTACTGAGCACTGTTCACTGTATTTTCCAAGTCTGCTGACAATTTACTTACAACTGTGGATAATTCATTTTTTCAAGTAGGTATTTGAATGCCTGCAGAAAATCCATTTTGGAACATGATGATTTTGATAAATACAGCCAAGTACAAGATATATCACTGATGATATCATCTTATTAATCCTTATTATGGGAAAACTGTGGGAGTGAAGAAGCTGTTTATCTGCAATGTTTGAGTTTAGCAACTGCTATGAAAAAAGAACTATAGATACTGAATTAAAACATGCTATTTTCCCACTCAAGGAATTTTAAAACACTCTGGAAAGCAATACTCTTAAGAATTGGAGCAGACCAGTTGTCTGTATGACATGTTTAGTATACATAGCTGGTATCCTATGCAAAACACTCTGCCAATTTTCTTTTTAAATTCCCTAATCCGTGAGTGGGATAATCCTTTCTGAGACTATGCTTAACAACTCTGAGACCAGAAAGACATTCTCTCCAAGATTACAGAGCTGCACAGGCACTCAAGTTCAGCACATTGTTTGCAAACTTTTGATACACCATTTTCACTATGAGTATACAACATGGTTGACTTATGTTTCTCAACCCTTAATCTATTAGAAACCAAGAACAACTATGAATTGTCCATGCTTGTTTGAGATAAGTTTTAACAGATTTTAAGCTTAAACCATTGAACATGGCAGGAAATGCTGAAGGAGGATGCTGAAATATTCTGGATATGTTGGTGGGAGGGGAGGGAAGGGAGCAGTGGAAGCATAGGTGTTGCCAACAGGAAACAGCTGGGAGAAACCAGAAGAGATAAGCCCCAGTACCGAAGGCAGCAATTGACAGGACTCTGAAGCTAGGGAAAAGATGTATTCCACTGAGCCTTTTAAAGAGACATGATGTTTGCCATATTTCTTATTTTTCTGTTATTTCTTCAGTTTGCAACATGTAAATGCCTACTAACTATGTGTGTTGTAGCAAGAGTCTGCATAAACAATGTATGGAAGAAATCTGTTAGAAAAAATCTATTCCATCAACCAAACTTTAATTCTAATCAGATAAATAAATACATTATGTATTAAAAACCACTTAATAGTCTGTCATAATTGCTGCATTTTTCAGTCTTAAAAATTTGTTCATACAGATACACATTATACATTTGTCATTCATCTTCAAAGTACCTTTGTCCTTCAAATATATCTTGGGGGTTTGGAACTGAATAATGTTCTATGTTAATTTAAAAAGTTTTTGTGTTACTGTATTTGACAGGTTGGGTTCAAGTGCTAGATAGCATTAATGACATTTTTAAATGGGATATGTGATTTTTTACCTGGTAACTGAAAACTTTGTAACATGGAAGTCAATAGAAAGAATTTGAGAGTAACTATGCAACTTGTTTTCCAATTAAAAAAAAAAAAAAAAAGAAATGTGGTTCATGGCAGGTCACATGGACAAGTTATCCAGTAGAAAAACTTATACTTATTGGACTTAATTTTCTAACCAAAACAGGTAATAGGGAAAATCTAGTTAAAAGCTAAAGAAAAGTAAGAGCTTTCAAAAACTAGTACAGCGAGAAAGAACCCTTTACCAGTGATGCCTCAGGGCTTTTGATCTTTGATTTTTTAATTTTGTAGATTTTAGAAGCTGTAGATATAATGTAGCTCAGTAGCTTAATGTTTACACATACCAACTCCATCCTATATCAGTCCCTCAAAATTGCAGTAGCTGTTTAGTCTTCATTTCAAGGTAGAATTGCAGAAAGACACCATGAGGCCTGCACCAGAAGATAAGAACATGGACAGAAGGACCTCCAAACCTAGGACTCTGGAAGGCCTCCAAGGACCTGATGTACTGCGAGGAAGACGGAGATGTTGAAAGAGGGGTCCCAAACCCCCAGACTCAATTCCCAGTGGGGTGTGCCGGAGGAGGAACGGGGCAGGACTGAGGGGGGTGGCAGAATGGGATTGGATGGACATTATTATAAAATTATTGAACCAGGGTCAGAGGAGGCGCCCGCGTGGATATGTATTCCTGGGGCCTGGAGGCTTATTAAAGCTCCTGCTCTCTTTATCTTATCTCCTACTAAATTTGCCTGGAGTTTTTTTTCCTCAGTCCTTTAAGGCAACACCAGGAACTTCAGGGCAAAAAAAGGGATAGTGGTCAGAAGAATATCTCTAAAGAGGCTAACCAAATAAGCAATTACACATAAACTAATAAAAATCCAATAGTGTTCTCAAACGAAAAAGCTGGAATCTAAGTGCCTTTCTTTTCTTGCACGGGCATGGCATATCCTTTATCACCTGATGTAGAAAGAAATAAAACTTGCATGTTATATTGACATAGGTATGTCACAAGCCTTTTTCTTGAGTAGAGATACTTTATTGAAGGTGCATCCACAAGGGACACATTTTTTCATAGGAAACCGATAGATGGTGCTCTTTAGCTGTCTAATTATGTAACTCTGAGCTAAACATTCAGTTTACATGCCTGCAACTACTGCCATACATGTCCATCAAAAAGGCGATTCAGACCACTCCATTATCTCATGCATTACTTTGCTATAGACTTCTCACAAGAAGGGTGGTAATTAAGATAAATATAGATATCTAGAAACAGGACAGGAAACATTCAGATCAAAATCCTACTATTTTGAAATATATCTAAGTGTTTGGACTGGTGTATTTATCTAAGAAACACAAAATAATATGGAGCTGTTATAAGAATTATTCATTAACATAGAAATAAGAATTGAGTTTCATATGAGTCCAGGTACTAATGTCAAATTGGATGCCAATATTATAGCAATTCATTATTGCTGCTTCCAAATCACTCTCACATCCACGTACATTTTTATGGCCTTTCACCAGGATATTGAGGTGATTTATAAGTAAGTCAGAATAATCTTGAAGGTATTTTTAAATAGTATTAGGAAATTAATTTAGACTCAAAAGTAAGTGTAGTTCATTCTTCTGCATTGGCAAATACTGACAAAAATGTAAAGGATAATAATTTTGGGTTTAAAATAAAACACAGTAAGATAAAATTAGTACTATAAGGTTAAAGAGTATTTTTTTATTTTTTTTAACAAACTTGTTCAACATTAAGGTTCCAAGTTCAAAAATAATAATTACATAACTATCATTAGTATCATAATCACCTTTCATGCCCAATGTAACCACCTGAAATAACCTGAAGATTTTGTAGAAATTATGGCACAGCCACATTTACATGAGTTTGGCCTATCTATGCCCATGTGAATTGCCCAGCTTTACCTAATATGCAAATAATAATACAAAAAGTGCATATCTTCAAGAAGGTTTACAAACATGTAAAGCAAATAAGTAATATGTGTTTAATATTACTATTATATAGGAATAAGACAAATAATCAATATAATTACTATAAAATCTCTCATTTACATATTTTAATGATACATCAGATTACCTCAGCATTTAGATTCTACTTGCTATAGCATTTCCACTGTTAAACTTTAAAAAGTCCATCCAGTTTTAACTGCAATCATGCTGGAACTGCTTCTAATCTTGTGGATATATTTGGAGAGGGTAATTCAGACCTATTGCATCATACACTCACTAAAGAATGATCAGCCTGATATTATTTGCTTTATTACTACTGTCTTTTAAGCTTTTACAGTGCTCATGTCTGTGTCTTTCTATGTCCTTCACTAGGATAATATTTGGCTTATTTCACAGTAAATATTCCTTTA
The DNA here is from genome assembly GCA_013396735.1 of Grallaria varia. Classification (NCBI taxonomy): domain Eukaryota; kingdom Metazoa; phylum Chordata; class Aves; order Passeriformes; family Formicariidae; genus Grallaria; species Grallaria varia. Next base: position 85,216 of record VWZG01002135.1, read on the forward strand.
AGTGAAAAAACAATTATAATTACCAGACTGTATTAATGGACTATGTTTCTCCTAATTTAGAACAATGTGTAAAGCTGTTGACATGATGCCAGACACAATAAAATGGAGCAATTAAGAAAAGCTCACATTTTAAGATGATACACCTCTAGACCATTAGTTTTAAGTATGGAGCAACTTCATATTAAAACACTCAGCTGATTTTAGCAGATTACAGCATGCACTACATTTAGCATTGCTCTAATGTTGCTATGGTAACTGTTCTGGCTTAAATTTAGCTGAATGTGTTGCTTCATTCCAAATTATCCAATAATCCTTTAAACACTCCTTAAAAAACTCCCCATGGCTTCTCCAAACTTTGATCAGTGATCCTGTACTAATCCTGATACTATTCTGTATCAGTGATACCAATACTGTTTAATATTCATCAGTTACATGGACAGTGGGATCAAGTTCACCCTCTGCAAGTTTGGTGATGACACCAAGATGTGATGACACACCTGAAGGATGGGATATCACCCAGATGTACCTGGACAAGCTTGAGAAGCGGGCCCATGGGAAACTCATGAGGTTCAACAAGGCCAAGTGCAAGGTGCTGCACCAGGACCCAGGCAACCCCTGGGATCACCAGAGGCTGGGGAATGAACAAAGGTACTTGGGGATGCTGGTGGATGAAAAGCTGGAGAGAAGTTGGAAATGTGAACTTGCAGCTCAGAAAGCCAATCTTACGCTGGGCTGCAGCAAAAGCAGTGTGGCCAGCAGGTCGAGGGAGGTGAGTCTGTCCCTCTACTCTGCTCTCACGAAATCCCAGTTGGAGTGCTGTGTCCAGCTCTGCTTCAGCACAGGAAAGACATAGACCCATTAGAACGAGTCCAGAGGTGGGCCACAAAAACAATCGCAGGGCTTGAAACCTCTCCTCTGAGGAAAGGCTGAGAGAGGCTTCTCAGACTGAAGAAGAGAAGGCTCTGTGGAGATCCCATTGAAGCCTTTCAGCACTTAAAGGAGGCTTATAAAAAAGATGGGAACAACTTTTTTAGCAGAGCCTGTTGCGATTGGACAAGGAGTAGTAGTGTGAAACTAAAAGAGGATAGATTTAGACATTTTTTACAATGAGGGTGGTGAAACACTGGCACAGGTTGCCAGAGAGGTAGTAGGTGCCCCATCCATGGAAACATTCAAGATTAGGTTGGATGAGGCTCTGAGCAACCTGATCTAGTTAAATATGTCCTTGCTCATTGCAGAGCAGTATGACTAGGCGACCTTTAAAGATTCCTTCCAACACAAACTATACTATGATTCTATGATCTTGGAAGGTTATAATAAATCCATAGGTTTTAATGATCGGAGTCTAGTATTAGTAAGAAAATAAAATCTCCAACCTTTCCTCCCCCCCAAAAAAAAACCAACAAAAAAACCAACTACCAGGGGAAACAAGAAATGTTGAGAATTGTAGGAGAAATAAGCTACATATACTGAGATACTATATCTCTGATTTCCAATGTAACACTGATTATATTATTTTATGAGATCGATGCAGAACACGTCTCAGAGCTTTATGCTCATATTCTTCTACCTCATGTATTACCAGAAATCTTCAGGAAAACAGATACGTTTATGTGACTGTCTTTAAATGTAAAGTTATACTTATATTCCCATGTTTACAGTTCAGTAACAGACCAATTACTTGCAACAAAAGCACAAATATGTTGTTAGGTGTCTACTGGAGTCTCTTACACAAAACCAAATGGACAGACTTATGTTCTGAAGAAAAACTGCATTAGTTCTTCCCCTTCCAGGTTTCAGATTCTGTCCCTTAGAACTCCTAAGAAGAAAACACTGGCATTGATGATTATTGTGCATGTGCCTGTGTGTGAGAGAGAGGCAACAGGATACTCACATATTGTTCTTCAGACGTCAGGCATGAGCACTTAATTAGATACAAAGCTGCTCCACTGACTGACATTACACAACTTTTGGTCATGTGGAAATGTTAGAGAGTAATTTTGTGTTACAGATATACACATATCTTCAAAATAAAGCTTTTACATATTTTTCTAGCATAGTTACCACACATTTTTATTTGCTAGTTTTTCAACAGATCAGATGCTACCTAGAACTTCACAATTATTAATATATTGCACTATCCAGCCTGTTATAACATCAAAATAATAGTGAGATTGCTTCCTATCTCCAGAAAGGCATTCTGAAGATAATAACCATCAGTCATCTGTGAACAGATCTGCATTTTTTCTAGGCTACTTTTTATAGCAACGGTGCATATGTCAAGCACAAGACATACTCAGAGATGAAAAGAATGAAAAACCTTCATATGTAGCCTGCAGAGAAATCATATTACAAACTTCTGCAATTTAATCCATTGCCATAGACAGAACTATTGTCTTTTACTCAGTACAGAGAATGTAGGTTTAGTATTTTATTTACTAAGCCCTAATAATGCTAAGCAAACAGTTTTAACATCAGCTAACATAATTACACTTGCATACATGAGCACATGTAGGAAGACTGAATTATAGCCTGTTTAGAATAAGATGGCATCTACTAGGTGTGTATATATTCCTGTTTTACTGTGAGATTGCCTTTTGCTTACTACTTTCATTGTTGGAGTACAATATCATTATAAGCCGTTCCAAACACAACATCAGAAAATGTTCTTATACTAAGCTCAAATGTGTAACATCAACAAATGCTCACTGATAAGATACCTTACAAATATAGCTCTTGGATGGAGGAAAATAAGATTAAGTATCAGGACGTGGAAAGAAACAGAAGAAAACTACTTTTTTTAGTTCTGAAAGATGAAGGAGTCCAAAGAAAATGCATAAAAATGGTCATTACTAACAGGTAGAAAATATCTTAAATGTCCTCTAATATCTTTCCAAAATAGGCACCAAAAAAAGAAGAAAAAAATAAAGCGATATCTTTACAAGATCTCTGACTTACCATATTGATGGTGCTTCTGTTCCACTGATCTCTAAGAAGTCATATCCTTCCTCTAACTGAAAGTCAGTAAAGACCAAAGCAATGGTATCTCCTGGTTCAGCCAATATGGTCCAGGTGCAATCAGCATTATTTTCATACTCAGAAGGAAAGTGCGGACTTGAAATAGTTCCACTTGTCCCACGTAGTGTCCCTCCACAAGCTCCTTCAGCTGATGAACAGAATATCAATTACTAGTGAAGCTGCACTTCAAACAAGCATCATCCTTGCTTCTGCCACAGCAAACCCAGCTCTTCTCTTTGCAGAGAGTACCCATAAACATAAGCACACACAGAAACAAAATACCATCCAGGTGAATGGAATGGAACATTTTCTGGCCTTCAAGCTGCAGAGTTTTTTGGTTTGGATTTTTTGACTTTTTTTTCCCTCTTGATGTCACTTTAGCAGCAGGCCAAATAAGAATGAAGATCAGCAGAGACACCTAGTACAAGCTGATATGGAGAATCTGGCTCTTTGAAAGTGTGCACAGAACAAGCCTAAGAAATAAATGGGCACAAAATCACAGAAATACAGGTAGTCTCTACGTGATACAAATTTAAAAATATTGAACATTTCTTTCTAAAGACCTCTGTCATTCATTTCTTATAACTATACAAAACTGCAGAAAAAATATAGATTAAAGTGCTCTCCTAAACTAGGAAGCATTAATAAAATCACACTATGCTTTCTCAGTTTTTTTTTTGTTCAGAATCAGGATGTTTACAGATGGCAAAGGAATCCAGAAGGCTTTGTTGCCAGATGGATCTTCCAAGGTTCATGTATCATCAGTTAATAATATATATTTTTAATGGCTATTAACAAAATTTTAAAAATATGTAGTATAGGGATTTCCTGCTAAGCCTTGAATGTTGTTTAATATTTTGCTGAACAATTTAGCAAACTTCCTGTAACCTTCCTTGTTCAGCAAGATTTCATGGAAAGCTTTAAAAATACGCTGATCATTAGTAGTATTTGGTATTAAAACATATAATGAAAAATCCCCAAGAAACTATGTCACCCATAGAATCCATTGGCACAAGAAATTAAAAATTCAAATGGCTTTTGGTGTTTGACAATGTAGCAATGAAAGCTAAAACGATAGTAATTAACAATATTTCTGCAAAGGTGAATGATCAAAAGAGAAGTATTTCATATTTATCTGTTTTATCATCTTTAGTTACCTCTGTTATCATTATATGCATACTATAAGTGCACGTGGAGATTTGAAAAGAAAGAATTTAGCAAGATGCATAACACAAGGGATTTATAGTCTAATTAGGATAATAAATGGATAGCTAATTAAAACAACAGAGAGGTAGAAGTAGAGCTGCTCTTCTCAATCACAACTGAAAGCCTGTCAGTGAAAGTGAGCTTTAAAGGAAGATTTGAAGGAAAAAGGATTCATGTGAATCAAAGGAAGAATACTGTGGCTGGACACTAAAACAAGGAGGCTATTAAAAGAGAATAAACAGCTAAAAAGTGACTGAAATAAAAATAAGAATTGGGAGAAAGGCAGAAACAGAATTTTTTTTTTTTTTTTAAATAATCTGTGGACCATTACTTTGACTAAAAGAAGACAGAAAGCTGATGAATGGTTCAAACAGGTATCTATCTTCACTCTTCTACATGCAAAGTAAATTTTGACATACAGAAATGTAACATAACCTTGGCTACCAAAGCCTTATTGATTTCATTTCTTGGAACACAAGCTTCTTCAGAGAAGGGCAGGTTTTTTCAATAAAGTCTATATCTTAATTTTTAAACCCTCATATTTGTTTTTTTTTCTTGTTTTTGTTTTTGTTATTTTCTTTTAAATGGAGGAATAAGGGTGAAATAGATCTACTCGCCTACAAGATTTCCTTTTGTTGGTGAAATTGGGCCATTTCTGTGATTCCTTCCTCAATTCCTGGATTTTTATATGGTGCATATTGAAAGTGCCATTGTGCCTCTGAGTGATGAAAGCAGAAAGGATGTGAAAATTAAAGAACCAGGGATAAAGCTGAGGATCAGAGTCAAATTTCTCAGTGCATAAAATATGCAAGGATTAAAATAATTTGAAAACTATTGTAAATCTATAAAGAAACCAGAATCAAAGCTTGTTATCCACTGATATCTCAAATGATCCCTTTTTCACATTTTTTGTTGTTGTGGTTTGTTTGTTTTTTAATTGAATAGCTTTCCAGTGCTTCATTTTATATCATCATCCAGCCCAGGGGGGAAAAAAA
>VWZG01002135.1:90461-105958 GCA_013396735.1 Grallaria varia
AAAAAAAAAATTAACTTTATGCATCCTGTGCCACTACTTTTAATTTCATTTACTAGCTCTTAACAATTCTACCTGTATTCTTAAAAGCCAGCAAGCAGATCTTCCCATCCAGGATAACCAGCAAGATGTGCAAAATCTTAAGTCAGCCATAACTCTTTGGTACTAGCCACTGCTGTTAAATTTTGTTACAACAGCATTCTCAATTACTCCATCTCCCACTGTGTTTATACTGACATTAAGTAACATGCTAGTGGTAATTGCAATACTACTCACTGTTCCTGCTGCAGAGCCCTTGAATCAGCTTTGAGCTCTAAGGCTCTGAATTTTACAGCTGACGTGTAGTTTATTATTTCTGGCAGTCATGTGCAAAAACCTAAATTTATACTAATGAGAGCCAAAGGAACTCAGACAACTACAGAAAGCTGCCCAGAGGGATGCATAGCTTTTCAATCTATTCAAAAAACCATTTTGAAGATGTTTGGAAGAAACTAAGTTTTCACAGAACTGGAAAGGAAACATTAGTCAGGTAGGTAAGACAACAGAAACCAACTAGAACAAGAGAGTTAGCATTTTTTTCTCTGACATGTGGATATGCAAGGGAAGACCCCAGCAAAAACACCTGTTTGTTGGTTTTGTTCTGTTTTTTTTTGTCTCTGACATACTTCCCATGTTCCAGGAGCCTATGTTTTAGGAATTTCCATCATCATAAGTGTCACACAGGCCAAGGCAACTACACAGTTAGATACTAAAGCATAATGCATTGCCTAAGAGTGAGCATAGGTGAGCAGGATGTGGTCACACTGCTCAGAGGATAGGTAACGAACTGTCAGGACTCAGGCTGTGTTCACCAGCCGGCCCCAGGGCTAATTGTCCTCCTTGAACTGACTGTTGTTTTTGACCAGGGCCTTCTCTATGCTGCGCTTTAGAGAGAGCTAGAACAGTGCTTGGGAATCTTAATGCATTGCTGTGCTTGGAGTAACTTGACAGCAGATAGTGCCTGAGGCTTTGTGAATCCAAGCTTTATGTGATTTACAAATTGCATTTTAAAATGTGCTAGTAATTAATTCCAAACACTTATGGTTATTTTCAAGTTGTAAGCAACTGCACAAAATGCTGTTTGTATCGGCATAAATTACTACTTCAAGTATAAAACTACAAACATTTTGATCTCTCATTAGTCAGGAATTAAGTGCTCTAAATTTAGAGAACATGCATTTCATATAAAGTACACATGCAAAACATATGGCTGGCACCACTTGACCAAAAAATATGTATACTGTAAAGATGTGTAGTTTAGATAAAACAGATAAACATATCCATCAAGTTTATGTATATAAAAAATCAAAAGTACCACTGAGGAACCATGGCAGTCGATGGAAAACCTTTCATTGTTCTTCAAACTAGAAAGAGTAATTTCATCAAAAATAATAATCTGACAGTTTTGGTAAACTGTGTTTTGCATAAATTAGATTTTGCTAAAAGTGAGATGCAAGCCTTGCTAAGCCTATAGCCAAGGATAAGGTAAGAACAAAACCAGTATCTGTAGAAAACTTCCTTTAAATTGGTTTAGGTATCTTATGAAAATTCAATCATTTTCACAGGGCTTTTCTCTTTTCACCAAACAAATGCTTTCCAGACTGCAATGTTCTGTATTCTATATGCTGCTTTTTTTTTAATGCAAAAAAATAATACAATGTTTACGCAAGTAAAATGTTTATTGCATAATAACAAAAAAACCCTCAAACCTTAAAACCAACTAACCTTTCAAAATTAGTTTAGAATCTGCATGTAAATGATGGGAATTGGCTATTCCACTTTATACAGAAAGGTCCTCACATAAGAGATCATATTACTACACTACTCTGGCAACATAACTGACAAAAACGTAGTTGTGACTTGAAGTACAAAATTCATAGTAATAAAGGGGTTTTTTCTTATGTCATTAGTAGTCATTTCACCTCTTTATCACTAGCAACCGAATAAATGAAATTAAAAACTTCAGTGAGATTTTATAAATTGTCATCAAATGACATATTGTCATCTTGAGTCTTATTTTATAGATCTTATCAATTAAAGAAAATTGCAGCTTTAGAGGCTTCTAAATAAACCATGGGCATAAACTATTTATCATGCCTTATTAGAAGTATCACTGAAATAGTTCTTTCTTTATGAGACTGGAGAGCAGTTCCATGGAAAGGCACCTGGGGGTCCTGGTTGATGGCAAGTTGAATCTGAGTCAGCAGTGCCCTGGCAGCCAGGAGGGCCAACTGTGTCCTGGGGCGGCATCAGGCAAAGCATCGCCAGCCAGTCAAGGGAGGGGATTGTCCCACTCTACACATCTCTGGTATGGCCCGACCTCAAGTACTGTGTGTAGTTTTGGATGACTCAGGATAAGAAGGACATCAAACTTAGAGTGTGTGCAGATGAGGTTTCAAGGGCCTTGAGGAGAGGCTGAGGTCACTTGGCCTGGTCAGCCTGAAAAAGGCTGAGGGATGACCTTATCACAGTCTCCAACTTACTCAAGGCAGGCAGCAGAGAGGGAGATGCTGATCTCCTCTCTCTGGTGACCATCAATAGGACACAGGGGAACAGAAAGAAGCTGTGTCAGAGGAAGCCACACTGGACATTAGGAAAGGGTTCTCTGCTGAGAGGGTGGTCAGTGACTAGAAAAGGCTCACCAGGGAAACGGTCATGGCACCAAGCCTGTCAGAGTTCAAGGAGAATATGGATGATGGTCTTAGTCATACGGTTTAATTTTAGGTAGTGCTGCAAGGACCAGGGAATTGGACTAATGGGTCCCTTCCAACTTGAGACATTCTATGATTTAGTCAATTCTTTATTAAATGGCATTTTTCTGTAGTTCATTTGCAAAAAAGTAGATAATTGTCCCTCATTTAATAAAGTTCTTCAGTACAGGGAACACATCTATGAAATAATCATGAATGATTAACTTTCATAAACATATGCTTTATGTGTTTTGGAAACTGTTAATATGAGGAGTTAGTTAAATGACTTTTTTAAAGCAGGACTTTAAAATTACCTTTTTAAATGTCTTACTGACAAAAATCTAAAAACAAGCCACAGTATATCAATGACAAGTTTAAAAATAAATTTTAGCATGTCAGTGCCAACTGTCAAGCTGCTAAACTACCAGATTCATAACGACCACAACCATCACAAAGTGTTACAATGGTGTAGCATTAGCATTACACATTCATCAATAACTCATTTACCTAATTTAGTTCTAGCAGCCACCCAGCTCTTTAACCATAAAAATATACACTTCTACTTGCTTATCATCTTTACTATTTTAGATATTTACAGACTTTATTTTGAATAGGTAAAAGCCAACACCTGTGCTTCTTTTCTGCGTTATAAAAGATCAAAACCTGTCAGAAGTTGTTTGGTTTTTTCCTATCATCACTTCAATCTAGATGTACTACATCCCAGATAAGTGCTGTAATCAGTTTGCCTCCCTTTCTCAATTTCTTCTATTGCTGTTGATCAACTTCACATAAATTATATACTCATTAGACCATGCACCTAAGATTAATTTTATTTCTCTCTCCATGGTTGTCAAAGGGCACTTCAAAATAATTTGGATTGCTCTCCAAGTAGAATGGTTTAGGGGTTTTTTGGGTTTTTTATTAAAATTTCAGAAATTATTGTGGTTTAGGAAAACAGCATCTTTTTCGCATCTCTTAAGTAATCAGATTTCTCACATCAAGTTAATAGTGTGTACAAAATAGAAACACAAAAATTGTTACAATTTGTTTAGGGACTTGTGGGCAACCATTGCAGCTGAAGATAAATATTTTTTATTTCTGAGATTTCAGTGAGCTTGATCTAAATACACCCCAGCAGAGTCATCATATAGTTATGGGCCCTGACAGTATTGGACTCAGATGGATAGTCTTCTAATGGTCATTTTTAATTTGTAAATATTGCACTTAATTTAGTAACCATTAATTATTTATTCTGATATTTAATTTCTGATATTATTTATATGTGATATTTCATATTAGTTTGTTTTATTACAAAGACCTATTTCTGCTCTATCCACTCTGGACAGGATATCTGATCTCTTATAAATTTCAAATAATACAGAAATAGCAATGAACTAATTATTTGCTAACCTGGCAGAAAAGTTCATTTATTAACTGATAGTTTGCACTTGAGCAAATTTAAAATCAAAACTCCAACTCTGGCACATTTTTTATGCAAAAATTTGGGTTTCGGTTGAGTTCAAAAATTAGTCAGCAGTAATCTCATACTCTCTCCCACAGAAATAAAAGATCAGCCGTCTGGATATCTTGTAAATATTATCTCCTTTTTCAATTAAGTATCCTAAGCTGTTTTCCAGTGATATGATTATCCTTCACTTGAGAGTATATTTTTAATGCTGATAATGACCCCTTAAAGCAACAGTCTACAACAAATTAATAGTAAAGCCCTAATTTTAAAGCAAAAAGAGAAAAGACTGATTTTTTTTTTTTGATAGCACATTAACAACAGTTGCAAATTTCACAATGTTTTTAATAATTAGAAAAGTTAATCCAGTTATTCCCAGAAGACTATGTGCAGTTATCAAATCCTTCATCTTTTTATGACTGCCATGAGGTTTGTTTTTGCATTTTTAGTAAATGAATCTTGCTCTGACCTTAACTATGCTTACGTTCCTAATGGTCAGTCTGAAGTTTTGGCGTTTACTATTTAACGTTACTGTATCATTCTGGATATCTCTGCTATGTTTTCATTGTACAATGCATCTCATTTTTTCACTTGTTCCCATCTTCCAGGCACCTTATTTCACAGATCAAACTTTGACCTGGCATTTTTCCATTTTCTTATCAGGTCCCTCCATACCTACTGACAAACATTAGAACAAGAACATCTAAACATAAATACAGGTATGTGGAAATATATATATATACCTCTACACACACATAGAGATACAAGAATGAATAGTTGTAGCTGTGCCCACATTTCCATTAGGTGTGATCTAGTCAGTCCTGTGTTCCTGTGTAAGAAATTATACATTATATTCTATCTGTTTTTCCTGAAACACTTCTTTGACTTCTTATTTCACTAGTCATAAAGAAGTTTTCTTCCAAATTTCATCTCAATGTAAACATTGCACCAATTCAGATTATTCTAAAAGAGAACAAAATTGTTTAGACCAGAATTGGCCTTGTCACTGTAAAAATTAATTTTGGGAAAATGTTCTCATTTTATCATTTAATGTAATATTAATAAGCAGAATTATTGACAAATGTCCTTTTTATTTCCTTTTTTTTTTTTTTCATTTTGTTTTTCTCAGGGGGATTTTTGTTTTTTAATTATAAACATGGACAAATGATGGGATCAGGACAATTTTTTCCTTCTCATAAAACCCTATTTGTCTAAACCTCAGAGGCTGAGAAGAAATGACATCAGAGAATTACTTGCTACCTTGGAAGGTATGAATAATACCAAAAGCATTTCTCTTGGCTAATTGTTTAAAAAAACATCAGCTCTGAATCACTGTATTCAGTTTATTTTACTCTATAATGAGTATAATGAGAATAAACTCTTCTTCCTTTCTCCTTTTTTTCTAGGAATACCTTTTCTATTTTATTTTACATAGATGTAAAAGTAGATATTGTGTATCTACTTTTCACTAAAATGTTTCTCCAATAATATTTCTTAAATCTGAAACCTGATTCGTTATTACTTGTTCCTTTTTGACCTTTCTGCCATATAATCTCTCTTACTGGTTTGTCTTCTTTATTTTCCCTCCAATAATTGAATGTCTTTTTAATGATAATATATTACATGTTCTTCCCTTCACAGCTATTTTCATTGTGAGAAAAATCTTACCATTGTAATATCACTAATCCAATTTGTATTCCTAATGTTAGCTTCATAAAAATCTCGACTCATGCAACTATAATCAACTAGGGATTCCCAAAATCACTGAGAATTGAGAACCTAATTATACAAAGTTCATTTAGAAGTAGTCACATATCATAAATCAGCTATTAGTGGAACTACCGAAGAGAATGAAATTAACTTTCAAAATGTTTCAGACTTGTACTGCACAGTATTTCAACCTGAAGACAAAGAAGGGAAATGTTTGCAGCAACACTATTATGGTAGCTGTGACTGAGACAACAAAGATGTTTTTAATTATCAGGGAAAAAAGGTAAGAACAGGATTTAAGTGGGCAATTGATTGTCTCTGAATACTTTTGTAAGCCACCTATACAATTTTTTTGTAGAAACTTATGGTAATTTCTGGTTATCTTATAATAGCAGAAACATCCATAGTGGTTCTTATTTATCATATGAAAAAAAACCAGGACAAAGTTTTAGAAATTATTTCGTCTTCCAGGATTTACCTTTGAGCTTTTTTCTGGGGGCTGTTTTCTATTTTGGGGAATCTGGGTTTTTATTGAAAGAAACCAGAAAAACAGGAAAGTCTTTACAGTCAAATTCTGCACATTTTCTAAAAATGGCAGTGCCTGCTCATTTGATTTCTGTTCAGAGTTCAGTCTAAACCATCAAAGACTCTGCGGCACAGTTCAGCTCTACCACTCCCACTATAGTTTAAAAAGCAAACTTTTGAAACTGAGCAGCAGCCAGAGAAACAAAATGGCAGATACAAGAGTCACTGTAGTCTACATCTTCCTGAAGGCTTAATAATTCACCAGGAATTCTCCCAGCAAAAGCAGCAGTTCTACAGTTAGACAATGTATAAATTATTGGATATCAGATTCTTCATGCTTCTGAAATTATTAGGCAACAGAACTGCAGAAAATATTAATTATTTCTGCATCAGCAAAGCTAGGGAAACATACCACAGAGAACAAAGCTGTTATGGTATTTTATTATATGAACCTTGTAGCTTTATTTAACTCTGTTATTTTATCTTGCATGTATGCCATGAAATTAGTTTATGATGACAAGAAAGAATGCCATCTGGAAACAAAACTGTAACAAAAGATGCTTTCATGGAAAAGATCAAGGTTCTTAGAGAAACAGTAGGGAAACATTTCTTGCTTGAAGACATAGTGAATGGGAAGGGCTACTTCGTGGCATATGTTCCTGACTGATAAAAATGAAATGAAATAAGGAACATCTAAAATCACTCATCAAATCCACATTCCACTCTAAAAATCCACTAAGGGAATGGCTGAGTTCACATAAATCATTAAGTGCTAAGTAACTATTACGATTTTCATTTCTTGACAACGTATACAGAATTCTTTGTATTTCATGTAAATTCTACAGGAGGTTTAGGACCCCACTTGATTTTTCATTACTAGGTTCAATTTACAGAGTTACAAATAATGAACAAAATTGCAGTCCCGCAAAGAGATCTAGATGCAGCAAACATTGCCAAAACAGGCAGTATCTCTAGAAATACAACAAATATTTAATAGATACTGACAATACCATGAACTCATGACATGTACATTTTTCTGAAACCTGTTTACTACCACTTATTAGAAGGACAAAAAGCCCCTAAAACAACAACATCTAAGATAAGACATCAAATGGCTAGAAAAATTTTTTCTTTCTGTTTTGAAGCACCAGTAAGAGACCTCTGTTGACTACTGATTTAAATCGAATACCAACAATGAACATTAAAATCTCTTATGCATTTTTGGGGTAGTTTGTTTGTTTGTTTGTTCTGTTTTTAGGGGTCTTTTGGGGTTTTGTTTTGGGTTTTTTGGGGGGTTTTTTTGAGCACAGAAAATTATAATACACTACTTTGTTGCTAGGAGTTGGAATTACATTATAAGACCCTTCAGGTACATGTAACCTTTGCAAATTATTACAGGATACAATAACTTCCCTTTGTTGATCATACGAAGAATAGTGCCAAGGGAGAGTGTGAGCAGCGAAGTGTGTCCACAGGGCATGAGATCAGTGTGAAGAGCACAGGAGATTGGAGGGTTTCTCCTTAATACAAGGGAAAACTTTGGGTAGGAGTATCAGATTCTTGCAGAACAGCACTTGACTAAGGAGCTGGTGCTGGGCAACAAGGCTTTGACCTCTTTGATCACAGAGTCCTCTTCAAGGAATGAGTATGGGAGGGGAAACATGGGATCTGCCTGGTTGAACAAGGCAACAGTTTTGTTGACCTAGTGAAGAGAGCTCTAAACTAAGTTTGTTGAGGGATAGGCGAAGACCTAAAGGTAAGTGAGAGAACATGCCCAGGGAAGAACACATGGGACAGGGAAATGAATGTTTCTTTCCCACTCTATCAGAAAGCAACCTGACTGGAGGCTCAGTGGAAATGCTTGTACTCAAAAATGTGCTTCAGGGGAAGCACACTGGACAAACTGGAAAGGCATATACAGTCACAGAACTGTGCTGTTAACGAGATCAGAGACTTAGTGGGACAGTTCACCTGACTGCAGGGCTGCAATGGATAGCCAGGCCCTTATGAAATGCAGGAAGAAGAGGACTGGCTGCACCCTACATAAAGCAGGATCTTGAATTTACAGAGCTCTCTCCAATCCACTACAGGCAACAAGCTCTTGAGCTCCTGTGGGCTAGAATGAGAAGGGAAAGTCAAGGTCATTATGGTGAATATCTGCTATAGACCATCTGATCAACCAGTGGTTGAAACCTTAATAGTACTAGAAGTTTTAAAGACAAGGGTCTGTTTATCATTGGAGACGTTAACCACCTTTGGTAGTTTTAAATGTTAGGCTTTGGCTAGGTTTGTTATGTTTTAGGCCTTCATGAGAAATGAGCCAGGTGACATACATTAATAAATCAGAGGTATTCCCTACTATCTCAAATCAAGTGGGATATAAGAGTGAGGGAGGAAGAGCTGGGACACACTGTCTTTGGATCCTCTTCCTTTAGTCAACCTCTTTGATGCAGTCTCTTCTCTAGCTGGCTCAGTCTCTCATCAGGCAGGTGGTGGGGGGAAGGATCGCAGCTGGGGGCTGGATGCTTCTGTGTTTGGGTAATGCAGTGCCTTTTCTGTCTTCCTTGGGTGTGTATATAGTACCTATATAGTACCATTTGAGTTACCCCTCTTTCCCTGTATCTGCCTGGTATTCATATTGTGTGCATATAGTACTAAGTTCCCTTTTCCTCCTCTGTAAATAAATATATATCTATCTGTTCCCCTCATGGTCTGAGGCTTTTAAGTTTTCTCTCCTTCCCCTCAGCTTTTTTGCCATTTTTCTCCCCTTTGGGAGGGGGCTTTGGTGGGGGAACCCTGTGCTGGTCCTGGGAAGCTCTGCACAGTGTTGCTTTGTTTTGGTTTTGCCCAGGGTCAAACTTCCACACCACCCCAACATCTCTGTGGATGACAGCATAGCAGAGCAATGCACTAGATTTCTGAGGTCAGTGGGAATAATTTTATTAATGCAGGCACTGGACAGGCCAGCTAAGTGTAGGAGCAAAGAGCCATTCAAATAAGCGATATCCAACAGAAGCTTTGGTCACAATAAGCATTAGCAGAAGATCTGGAGGGAAGTGAGGTTGTTATAGAATCAGCTCCTTGGACTTCAGCTGAGCAGATTTCAACTTATCTGCAAAGTAGTAAACAAGATCTCATGGGCTGATGACTTGAAGGTCTAGGGGGCCCAGCAAAGCTTGTTTGACTTCAGGGGCAGCTTTCTTAAAGCTCAAGAATGATGCTTCTATTTATGTACATATATGTAAGCACAGCAGGAGACTGCTCGAGCTGAGCAGGATGTTCCTGACTGAGGAGTTTAAATTGAAATGTGAAAAAAACAAACAACCAAATCCAGTGTATGAAATGTGAAAACGGGGACAAGCTACTTGAGAGGGATATAGAATCACAGAATTACTAAGGAACGGAATCACTTTAAGATCAAGTCCTATTGCCAACCTAACACCACTGCCATTAAACCATGTTTTTCAGGTATGCAGAGATCGAAGGAGGAATGATGAAACTCCAATGAGATGAAACTGGTGAGGAATGGGAAAAGCAGTCATTCTAAAAACCACTCTATAGGTGGATCAACAACAAAAGTAAAATGAAGGACATGGTGGTCTGCTGCGTCAGTGGGGTAAATGACCTTGGTATGAAGACATAGAAAAGACTGGGGCACTCAATGTTCCCTTTGCATTTCTCTTCACTAGACTGCCCTCAGGCCTCCCAATTCTCATAAAATTGAGAAGTTTTATGAAGAAAAGTACTAGCCACAGCACAGGAGAAACAATAGAAGGAATTATAGAAATAAACAGGATATGTTCCAGCTTATGATACTTGACTGCATGTACCTAGGGGTTCTTGGTGGGCCACGTGAGAGGCTGTGCTGTATCATCTTTGAAAGGTTGTGAAAAACCAAGGGTGATTCTCCATGACCCAAAAAAAAATATTTTTTTTATTTGCATTTTCAAAAAAACCAAGGATCGTAGCAACTATTTGTTGAGTTCACCTCAGACCTCCAGAAAATTATGGTGAAAGCGTTTATGAAAACCATTCACAAGCACACAAAGGACCAAAAGGTGAACAGGAACAGCCAGCCTTTGCCAATATAAATCATTCCTGACTATCTTGTTGCTTTCTTTTATGAAAGAATTTAGCTTGATGTCAATGAAGTTTTCACAACACAGCTTTCCACTATGTCCTTGTAGACAAATTGAGGGCATATAGGCTGGATGGACAGACTGATATGTGAGTGGAAAACGTCTGGACCATCAGGCTGAGACATCAGGGGCCAATTGTTTAAAGTCAAGCTAGCGGTCAGTGATTTGGAGCAATTCCGGAAGATTCAAACTGGGGTTGAATTTATACAATACATTCACAAGTCTGGAATATGGGATTGAATACACCCTGGCGATGTTTGCAGATGGCACCCTGAAGGACAGGATTGCCATTCAGACAGACTTTTATGACAGAATTTGACAAGCTGGAAGAATGACAGTTCTCATGAAATTCCAAAACAGAAATGCAAAGTCCTATACCTGGAACAGCATCACCCCATGCAAAAATTATTTGTTAGGTGGCAGGTCTAATAAAAAGAATCTGAAGTCCTGGTGAAACACAAACTGAGGCTGTGGTGCACTTCTGCAGTATTGAAGGCTTACCTCATATTGGGTTGCATGAGCCAGAACAGAGCCAGTAGCTAAAGAGAGAGTTAATCTGCTTGACACTCAGAAGGCCTTGTCTGGAATGCTTTGTCCAATGCAGGGTTCTCCAGAACTAAAGAGATTCTGACATTGATTGACTAGAACAAGTACAGAAAAGGGCCACTAAAATTGTCAAGATGCTGAAGAATGTGATGTATGAAAAAAAAGAGGATGAAGGAAATGGATTTTTTCAGCCCAGAAAAGTGGAGGTTAAGTGAAAATCTTACTGCACTGTTCAGTTTAGGAAAAATGGAGTCAGAATCTTTTCACAGACCCACAAAGAAGAAGAAGAAAAAATAGACTTAATCTGTAAAATTCTAATTTAAATTGAACATAAGAATGAGGGCATCCAGGCACCATAATAGGTTTCTAGAAAGGCTTTAGAATCTCCATCCACAGAGATATTAAATTTACACCTGGGCAAAACACTGAGCCATCTGACAACTTTGAAGTTATCCATGCTTTGAGCGGACCTGGGACTCAAAGGGACTAGACCACCCTTTAAAGTTTACATCATTGAAGCTTTTTCCTGGCAGAAAGTTTCCAAAACAGGAACGTGCAAAATCATTTGCCAGGTCCTGCCATCAAATTGATGTAGATATGTCCCATGTAAAGGAAAAGAAAAAATATTAGGAGCTAACATCTGGACAGTTATTGCTTTAATTATTACAGTTTTAAATGGTGTAGATTTTTAGACAGTATATTAGTACACTTACATTTAGAAAGTTCAAAAAAAAATCAAACCACCTCAAAATAAGTTTATTTAATCTGCTGTTTAGATATTGTCTTAATATTTAAAAGATATTTCACGCCTTCATTTTTACCTCTGCAAAAAGGAACTGGAAAATCCCACGATGCACCATTTCCAGGACTCACAATACATGTCAACATGGCATGGCCTTCTAGGATGTAACCAGACATACAGCTATATCGGATTTTATCTCCGATGTTGAATCTTGTTCCATGAAGTACTCCTTTAGGTATTTCTCCTGGGTTGCCACACGTGTGACTAGGTAATACTGTCAAAAGAAAGTATGAAACATGTTACAGTTAAAATCTGCAGAATTGAGTAATACTTGTCCAATAATTATAATTAACTATTTGGCTTTGATTTTGGTGCTGGTTTCTGTTTGTTTGTTTTAAACAATATTCCTTATACAAATAAGGCAAAACTATATTATGGAACCTATTTGTGCAAAACATTTCAGTATATAATAGACATCATCATTTTCAAAGCTAATTTCAGACTCAGTTCTAGGTTAAACTGTCCTTCAATGAAGCTCCTTACAGATCTATTTTCAAGAAAAGCGTTCTACAAATCTTGCTGAATTTCTCTGAATGAAGTAAGAGAACTTTTTATTTCATTCTATTTTGTAAATTTTGCAAAAAATATTCATACAACATAATTATGGATGCAGGCAGTATAAAGCAGTTTTCATTCAGGTGGTAAAATATCAATTCTTAAGAATCCAATAATAAACTGTCTCTGACCAGTAAATTAAAGACTAAAGTATATATAAAAAAGGTTGATTTTCTGTTTAGTTTCAAATTAGTCTAGCTTCTATAAAATTAATTAAGTTAGTATTTGTTAAAAGAAACAGGAAATATGAAGGGAACTAAGCAGTGACATTGGGAAGATATGAATGGACATATTTTCCTTTTTTATTGCAGAAATTTACTACCATTTGTAAACATTAGTTATTTGAAAGAGATTGTCTGAGTTATCATTTTAAAGATGATACTCCACGTATGAAAAACAAAAGTGTGTGTAGGGGAGGAGGAAAATGGAACTGGTTTCATTCTTGAACTTCTTTGACAGTTATTAATGACATGCCATTCCTTTCGCTGAAGTAGTACAAACTAAAATTCTTTAATTTTATTTTAGAGAAGAATAAGTAAGTGCAGAAAGCTGAAATACATCATGAACAGAGCACAGAAGACAAACATCCTTGTCAAAGAAATGGTGGTCTTAAAAGCTTGGAAGCTTACATGTAATTCAGGTATCCTTTCAGAGGCCTCATGTTTAATGAACAAATTCTTTCATCCCATACTCTCTTTCCTTACTTTATCCATGTGCAGAATAAACATAACTATACCAACCTCACTAACATATATGTTGAGAGGATTAATTACTCAATGCATACATATGGAGCATGTTGTAAACCATTATATCAATACTAATTAAGCCCCATTATACGATATTAGTTCAATTATTGAATGCACACCCTTATTTCATTACTCAAACAGTTAGTCACAATGGCATTTAAATGATAGTAAATACACTTAATTTACAACTCAAATTATATACCAAAATTTTGAAAAGGTCAGAAACCATAAAGATAAAAAAACTAAAATTGAGAACTTACAACATCATTTTACGGGAAAAATACCAAAATATTCTATAAATATTAGCAAGGAAACAAAAGCTACACAACACACTAATGAATGATGACTTAGACATATGCTCTACTAATGTTGTAGATCAAAGATCTAAGATTTCTGTGCACTACAGAACCTACTTAAGATTGTTGTGGGAGTAGCTATCAAAGGTAGAATCAAACAATGTGATACATGGCTTATTTTGCTCTGTTTGAGCATGTATAATAGAAGGAGGTATTTATTTTGATGCACTCATTCACATAGAAAAGAATCAGTGTTTGATACACGTATATGAGAAAGCATACATTCAAAATAAAAGAGTGGTTTTAAGACATCAAAATAATTGGAAATAAATATATAGATTTACATTCAAAAAGTTGAAAAATGATACATTATAAGTTACACTATATATTGCTATATGCAATTATATGTTTTTCTAGCACGATGAAAAATGCTACCTCTCTATTGGCAAACTTTCGCCCTTTTGCTGCCTTAGTCATGGTAGGTTAACACAGGCAATTGTGCAATACAAGTCAAACAAATAAAAAATTGTTCTCTGCTTTGAGACAGAAAAATCCCTGAATTTGAAGCAAGAAGTTCTTTATGTTATTTTCAAATGAAAATGTTTTTACAAAACACTGTAAAATGGAGTAGTTTCATCAAAAGATCTGGTACACACAGCATAAATTTATACAATCCAAAAGTCAGCATTTATTTTTATAAGTGGGTGTGCTATCAGAAAAAAATGCATCATTCAAGTCTATTATGACTTTTGATAAACTGCATTCTCAAGGAAAGCACATCACAGCAAATCTGTGTCTGCCATATACATGACAACTGCCACTGACGAACTGTTGAAGCTTTATTGTAGCAAGTCAATCTTCTATCTGTGTAAAGAAGGTCTCCTACAACATGCTGTTTACCTGCATCTTCTTACCACTACATCTGTCAAGAACTCAAGAAAAAATGGTACTTGGCATCCTGAAACTGGCATGCATTTTACCACAACCTCCTAAACACCAGTAAAAGATGAGTGATCTGAGAATGACAGCCATGTTCAATAATAAATGCATATAGTTCACAGGATTTCAACACTTGTCAAGATCAAGCATTCAACTACATTATTTATGTGCTTTTCTAAAACTTTCATTGAAATATATTGAGGTAGCTGCACAGTTTCATCTGCACAGACTTTACGACTCTTAGTCTAGACCTAAAATGAATTATCCTTTAAAGGTTCCTAACAGTGATCAAAATAGTTTAATCTTTGGATTATGAGAGTTCTAGCTGACCAAAGCTATCATACACACCCATCAAGCTTTAAATTCATTGCCAAGTTTTCAGTAAAAGACCCATATTTGTCTGTAGCTTTACTGAGGTCTACTGTCATCAGGATTGAGAATCTGCAGTCACAGATGCTTAATTCATGAAATAATTTGATGTTCACTGTGTATTGAGAACAATTATGAACTATACTACACAGAAGCACTTAAAATAATGGGGTCTTTTTATATAGAACTAACACTAGAGTGTTCTCATCTCATTTTTCTTCATCCAAGTTTTTCCAGGTTTGGGCGGGGGGGAGTGGAATAAAAATAATCTGTTTAGTCTTAGTATTTCTTCTTAGCAAAAATATGCAAATATGCACAAAGGGATTGCCAAGCAGGACCATCTCCAAAGATTTCCTCCTCAGGTGTTTATCTTCACCTTTACAACAGACACAGAAACTTGTGTAGGGTTTATTAATTAAGATTTATTAATGAAAATAAAGCTAAAAGATAGGTCTTCCTCACATATTGCCTCCAACTTCCTAGAAAGACAAACTATTCAAAAAATGCACATGATCAAAATTCAAAATTCAATTTATCAATTAGCTAAAACGTCAAAGGTTTAAGTCCCATTTAAAATAACTATGCATGCTACATATGTTTTAATAAAAGTATTAAAAAATTTATAAGCTATATGCTAACATGTAACAGTAATGTTCATTATCAGACAGAGGCAACAGGC
>VWZG01002135.1:111067-227102 GCA_013396735.1 Grallaria varia
GTGTATGAACAAATCACAATTACAAGCAGGTTGAAATGAGAAGCATTCTAAGCAAAATCCTAAACTGTGGGATAGTTTCCATGCAGGCATATGGAGAGAGGAGACTGGGGGGACTATGATTAGTCTGAAGCTGACTTCAATTTACAAAATAATTTTAAATAAAAGTTACTCCCCGTATTTTAAGGAATCTGAGCAGGGAGTGAAGTTTCCTCATCTGGCTGACATAACTGGAAACAACACTTGCACACCCTTACCCTGTCAAACTTCCAACACACAGGTGTTAAGGTCAGACTTTTCATTAAGACACTTAAAATTGAATTTGACAGAGAATAAGAAAGTTAATCAACTTCTGATTTTACATGGAAATGCACACTTATTTCAAGATGGAAGACAAGTATGTACCAAGATAATTTTATCTTGGTATACTAACATGATGAAACAAAATATGTTGCACAATCAAGATTTTTATATTCTTGTTACTGTCAAAAAAAACCCCAAAGCAGGGGAGCATGAAAAGATTTACATTTATCTTACCCAAATATACATAAATTTTATACACTAACAATCCGAAGAGTATTTTTTCCTACCTTTTTTTTCCCTGGAATCCCTTGAAACATAAGTCTGTCTGACCCAGGTTGAGAGTTATTGTACTAAGATGAGAAAATAAGCTTACACTTAATGAGAGCAAGACAACAAGATACATTCTACAACTATACACAATTGTGAATAAAAATTGTTGGAGAGAGATTTCACAAACAGATATTCTCTCTGTTGGTCCCAATATCCTCTGCAATGAACGCTGCCACTAAATAAAATCAAATTTTGAATTATTAAGACCTGCCACACAATGTAAGGACAGTAATTTTAAGAAAAAAAGGCATGCGCTTACTCCTCTAAGTTTTAAAGTTGCAATAACATTGTATATAAAAATCATAGATACATGCCAAAAAATCTTTATTAACATAATCAAAATGCTTTATGTTTCAGTAAGATACATTGAAGAAGAAAAATTCTTCAACTCTTAACAAATAAATTCAAAGTACCTAATGCAAAGTACCCAATCTCATGTATTATTCAATAAATACAAACTATGAAACATCTTGGATGTACTAGATTTCTCTTTTCAAAGCTAACTATATAAAGGTCAGGAAAACCCTTATAGGACTGTGAGACAAGAAAGGAAGTAACGGCAAATTAAGGTTGGAAAATATCAGCTTCAGTTATAGATACATTACTGATGATTTAACAGAGGCTCTTCTTCAGGTATCAGCGGTTTGCCTTCACACATGCAGCCCCTTATTACTGACTAAGGTAAGGCAATATTCCTTAAAAAAACCACTTGTTTCCTTTTCTCTTTTCCTCTCTTTTCTTTCCTTCTTTCTTTCACTTTGATTTGCAGTTTATTGAGATTAAAAAACACCCAGAAAAATTTGTTCCAGCACCAAGAGTGATCTCTTCTCTGGCTCAGCCACTCCCCCACTTCCGGCACTCTGGTGGCTTACAGCAAAGCTGGACTGAGGGGTCTCACACAAGCTTTCCACAACTATTCTCTAGTGCTTAATGCTTTCATAAGTTGCACTCTTGCTACCAGAGGCCTCAAACATCTTATTTACAAACAATCATGAAGCAAATTTTTAACAGGTTTTCAGTATGACATACAAACCTCTTGTGTATGCATATAATTGAAAATGAAAGTAATTAAGACTTAGGTCCTGAAGATGTGGCACAGCAAAAGTCACAGCCACATAACTAACTTTTTTTGCTCATCCCTTACTGATACAGTGTCTGCAAAAAAGTCTTTGTCCTGTCCTATTCCCTGATCAATGCTAAGAATTGTCTTGGACACACATTAAGATCATGCCAGAAGCCTGTATGGTTAAAATCCACAGATGACAGCACTTCAGGTCTCAAGCCCCAGTAGTCCTTGTCCTTCCAGTTTCTTGCAGGAATGCTGAGTCTTTTCCCTCTACTAGTTGAATACTTTTTTTTGTTGTTAGAAATCCTTTTGATAACAGAAATTCTGCAGTGTCTTTTTCAACTTTGTCCCCATTCATTCTTAGAAATGGCATCAGAAAGCTATGTGAGTTATGAAGACTTTTGTCAGGTTAGCATTTGCAGGATCCTACTTCAATAAGGGTGTAAAGTAACTTCCTCCCTGTTTTGGCTATATGGATAAATAGCAGTATAAGGGCAGAAGAAGAATATGCCTCTCAGAAGCTTGAGCTATAGGAGAATTATGAATAGCTTGCTACCTGGGAAGTCCTCAAGTAACAGACATTTCAATGCGCAGCATTTCATGTACATAAATGGAACAGAGAAGTATTTTGCACTCCACAGCTGTAGCCTGTAACAGTCAACATAGTTTTGATGAAAATACCAATTTTAATGTGAGTTTAGGGAGGTGAGAGTTCATAAAATTTCATGACTCAGATTACTTCCAAAGGAAGAAATTATTCCCAAATTAATTAGTTTTATGTGTGTTTCACAATATGCAACACATTTTCTATTTACCTAGACAAGATGAGGCAGAGAACACTCTGTAAAACACCAAATTCTGTCACCAAACCTTTGTTTATGACACAGCAATATGATTTGCTGTTGCTTATTTTCAGTGCTGCCTTGTGCTGTGCTCTTGTTTCTTACAATGGCTCGCACAACAAATCTATGAATAATTGCAGAGAACTGAGCTGACTTTGAAAGGGAAAAAAAGTCCCTCCGACACACATGTAATTGCATGTTTGGCAGGATGTCTAAGCCTCAGCAGGTAACACCACTGAGGTGCTGGTTAACTGAAGTGTGGGAATAAGAATGAAGAACAACAAGAAGAAAACAAGTTCAGATACCAAAATGAACCACATTATGAAACAATGACCTACAACTTCTTAATGAACCCTGCTTTCTATAAGCTAACATCCTTGCATGGTAAGTACAACAAATACCTGGTAAAAGGGCTCACGCACAAATGGGAGGGGGAGGAGAAACAAGTAAGGAAAGAGGGGTGAAACTCTACATATGCAATTTTACATTATGATGTTTGTGGCATTTAAATTAACCAGAACAGAGGATTTTAGGGACTAAAAGAGAAACTTAAACTAGTTTTATTTTATTTGTTTTTTTCCAAACTTTCTTCCTCAGTAAAATGCAGTGTCATCTTCAGAACTGGAATCTCTGTCACCTAAGTACACTTAAGTCACCTAAGTACAGATGTATTTTTTAGGTGACAATATGTGACATTTCTATAAAAATGTTCTGGCCCATCATGCAA
The DNA here is from genome assembly GCA_013396735.1 of Grallaria varia. Classification (NCBI taxonomy): domain Eukaryota; kingdom Metazoa; phylum Chordata; class Aves; order Passeriformes; family Formicariidae; genus Grallaria; species Grallaria varia. Next base: position 114,333 of record VWZG01002135.1, read on the forward strand.
ATCCATCCTAAGGTGGTTTTTGGTTTGGGTTTGTTGGGTTTTTATTAGTCAGTTTTTTACATGAGAAACTTTAAAAGCTCCTTCAAAAGCCGTCAAGCGTGAATCATGCCAGGCTGATGTCTCTGTACATTCATTATATGTAAGCACTCTGCTAAAAATCCTGCTGCACTGATGGAGTAAGGAAGAAGGAAAAATGTTACTTAAATTGACTGCAAACCTAAATTAAGTGACATGCTTATTAAAAATACTTCATTTTGTTTCCATTCTACATTAAAAGATGAGTGGCAAAGTTGCATGATATCCCTTTAACCAAATAAGTGTTTAAGAAAAAGGAAATAAAAAGATTAAACCACAAATGTCACAGATTCAATCTTCTTATGATGACCTGTGGTTGTTCCCAGGAGAAGAATGAGAATGTTAAAGTGAAACTTATAAACATGTTTACTAAGTTTGCAGGGAATTGGAGAGAAGCAGAGTGGACAGATTTCTCTAGACATTTCCTCTGAAACATTTGGTGTAAAATTCCCTTGAAATTTCTAAAGCTCCTAAGGCTTGAATTTGATTTCCATTCGAGCTCAGGGACTCTTAATGAATAAAGATTTCCCATACTGTAGTTACAAATCACAACTATCCTTTTTTTAAAATCTTACTCTCAAACTCATTTCGTGCAACTGGCATTTCAGAGTCCACACAAATAACATTCTGCACCCCACTGAAGTCTGTATTAGTCCACTTTGTAGTTTATTTGTTCAGTAATGGTCTAATCATAACTTATTTTGTAGAGGATTAACTCTCAGGACTTTTGAATCTGGAGATGACATTAGATTCTCATCTACCTCATCTTACGAGATTGTGGCTGATACTTGCAGACAGACACTATTAAAAAATTTCCGTGTGTTCTCCAGCTGTAATTCTTTCGGGACTCCATCACCACCAACATAGCAAAAAAATAGAACAAAGAAGAACCTCAATCGTTCTTTGTGATGTTTTTATGTAGGATGATATTCTGTCCACTTTGGTTGCCATCCTCTATTTTAACTCTAAAACAGCATATAGGACACCAGAACATATTTTCATACATCTTAGTTTTATCACAATCTTGACAACAAAATTATTATGTCGCTATTTTAACAATGAAGCCATCTGTGAGGCTGATTCAAAGGAAGCTTATTTTACTGCAATATTTGTTCAGTGTACAGCTAAAGGAGATTGTCTGCTATTATTTGTCTAAAAGATTATTTACTGGAAGCAATGGAAGAGAGTTTACTACTGAAATTGTCCCAGAATTCATCAATTCCATTTTTGTTTCTGTACTAAAAGTGTGTAAGGGGGTAAGAGTGATCTCTAAATCTTAAAAAAAAAAAAATCCCTTCTCGAAACCCCAGAAGACATCATGATCCACTGGACACCATGTTGCATTTCCTCAGACTTCACATACATGTGAGTCACTAGACCATGATACGCAGACATCCTGACTAACACTAACACTGAAGGGACCTGAGGCCAGCTGCCACATTATTATTAAACTTTCTGAGCCTGCAGAACAGGATGGCTGCATCCAGATTGCCTGTTTGGAACAGTCAACAGACTGTACCAATTTGTGAATCATCCCCAAGAATTATTCAGAAAAGTGCTACTTGGCTCAAACAAAACTCATGCTGTGATCCACCTACCAACAGTATAAACAGCTGTTAGTGCCCCTGCCCATGTCCTGACAGGGGACAATATTCTGGTGTAGACAAAGACACTGGGACTGCATTGACTGCTCACTCATCCAAGACAATGAAGAGAAAGAGTATCAGCATCTACTGTGGTAGATGGAATTAAACTTTGGGATAGCTATGTGATAACTGTTTTATCCCTTTGCTGTCCCTCAGAGAACTTTTCACTCCTGTTTTGCTTTTTAATAGTTTGATGATACATCCCACAGTACAAAGAAAGATTATCGCCTTTCCCTTTACAATGATTATTTCAGGGGTGAAATCATAAAATTATCTCTGCGGGCATCTCTGATGGCACATACAACTCAGGAGCTTTTGGGTTTGTTTTCGACATACCACTATCCCCACCTGCTTGGATATACAAACAAAAGAAAATTAAAAATCAGCTAAAATATGACACTACAGGATATGAAAGAATGAAGCAAGGATAAAATCAGCACTATACTGATAGCAAGGATCATATCTACACAAACTCAAAAGACTTAAATAGATTAAATAGGGGGTTTTTTTCCCCTAAGGCTTTCATACAACTCTGTTACCTGGAGATTTTAGCCTGTTGAATAGCTACCTATGGCCTTGCATGGATTTCTGAAGTTTGAAAGGCACCAGTTCTCGCTGCACTGCCCCTCTGAGATGTAGCCTGGCACATTAATTTGCTTCATGTAAGTCCCGGGAGAGAAAGTGATTTTATTTATCTCTCTGCTAATACTAACCTATTAAATTTTCTCCCCAAAAAGTAGTTCTGTGTCCTGCCAGCTGTTAAATGACAGAATGGAAAGCTTTATGTTCATTCAGTAATCACAGCAGCTCTTTTTCACTAAACCAGTTTTCCATTTACAAAGAGCTCATCAAGGTGATGGGTAACATCTCAAGAGACAAAACCACACTGAACCTTCGTAATTCATCTACATTTTTAATGTGGTTCCAAGGCTGCTGGTAAAATACCTCCCAACAATGTAGGAAGTCTTTAGGAAACCGACAAAATGCTTCAAATTACTAAGTGCCACTTCAGTATCTCCACTGTGTGGCATTTGTGGGTATTAGAGATCTTCATGGTTTTTGACAGTTGAAAAATCAGGTTTAGAATTAGAATTTAGAATTACATGCCAATTGCTGAAGCAATACAGGTATACTAACAACAATGTAAAAATTACTACACATTGAATATCTCCTCAAAATATTTTCACTAAGAGCTACAAAAATAGTTTATTAAATGTATTTTGAAAAACCTATTGCTATAGAACATAAGCAACATGGTAGCAGTTTAAAAAATTGTGTCTGACACAGTGAATAACAGCATAGATATTTTGCTTGGTCTTACGTGACATACCGAAATTAGAAGGAAAATTCCAGAATTTCACTTTCAGTTGTGTAATGATCTTATGGACACAATTAAACAGCATGGAATAGCTTATTTGAAAATAAAGCGTTTTAAGTCTTTGTATCTCACAATTACTGAACTTTTCCTCAAAACAGTGATGTGTCGTCTCTGCATATAATAGGATGAGATTTAGAAGTCTCATAAGTTTGTCTTTTATTTTAAGCAAGTAAGTCATAATGCAGTGTTGTACTTCTACTCATTCTTATCATTAATCATAAGTTTTTAGTCAAAGAAGTCAAAGCCAGAAATACAAATTATATGTAGACTAGATGTCCAAAAACAGCAAATAAAAATTCTAAAGAAATAAAATTGCAGAAAAAGTAATTGTTAAGAATCAAGGAGGCATTTTTCTTCCAGTATTTTGGTCTATCAAAGCACTACTAACACTGATAGTCTTTATGAAAAAAGGTCTCCTTATGAAAGACACAAACTCCTTTCAGGCAAAGTACTTCTGACATTTTCATGTTTAAATGAAACACAAAGGGTCAGAGAAGCTGGTCATAAAGGCTGCACTAGAAGCAATGTACTTCAGGGTAGAGTTGTGCAAAGTATTTTCTTCCAACTGATCACACACACGCCCAGATAAAGGTGATATACACAACTGAGATTTAAGGTTTCTGTCATAATGAAGTTTGGGCATTTACAAGGAGAATATTATTTAAAACCTCTTTACAACAGCTCAGTTATGGGCACAGAGTCCAACCCTTCCCAGCAGCATACTGCCCAGCAAGGGAAAGGTTTCAGGGGTTACTGCAGGGGCTCTGAGAGCATTCCCACCAGAAGGTCTGGCTTCTGGGGCTCAGGAACTCAGGGCTGCCCCCTTTCCCTGGGGGCTTTTCTAGAGAGCTTCCATCAACCCTGCTGATGTCCCAGCCTCGCTCTGGGTCTGTGCCTGTCACCACAGCCCTGTCACCCACACCAGGGGTGGGCCTGTCCTTCACACCTGTCCTGCTCCCCCCAGGTGTCTGCGGGTGAGAGCCCTGCCCTGGCCATCCATGCAGCACAGACGGCCCTTGCTGCTCCCTCATATAGACAGTACAAGTCTTAGGAATACATAAAATTGTCTTGATTTCATTTCTAGAAGGACTTGAGAACACTTGTTCTATTTCAAGACAGGGTAGGTTGCTTCTTACAGCCAGGGCATTGGTTTTCATGTAACACCAGGGTAATATCAGCAATTCAATCTATAGCTTTCACACCTGAAAAACTTTGAAGACACAAATCATGAGATACAAATCGAAAGAAAAGCTTTGGTTTACAGAGCTTAAATATTGCTGTATGCAGGTCGCACACACCTGGACTATGGGTCTGCATATGGAGAAGGAAAAAAAAAGCAACAAACGAAAAAAATCTACATTTCCAGGCACTGTTTGTTGCTTCCTGCATTTCCCATGTCATCCATTATACCATAACAGAAAGTATTCAGTATTTTTCCACATAGCAAAGTGTGAAAAATGCCATTTTAGAATGAAAGAGGAAAGGCATATGGAAACAAGTAGTACCTTTCATTTGATCAGCTGGTGTAAACAGAAAGCATAAGGCTTGCTCAGCAAGATCCTGACCTGCACAAGTGCTTCATATCCAAAAGTTATGCATCTTCCCAATTCTGACATAGTTTAATTACAGAGTTTAACTGCTGCCCACAAATTTTCCCTGGCTTATATCCATTGACCATCACAAGTACAACAGTGCTCCCACCATGACATATTTGGTACTGAACTAAGTAGACAACATGCAAAGGTGAATTTACTTCTACATAAGGACATACATACACTTCTTTTGGGAGCATGACAGTCAAGAGATAATCGAGTCAGTACGTGAACTAGAATGCAAAAAAAAAAAAAAAAAAAAACCACCACCAAAACCCCAAAACCAAACTTATAACTGTGATGACAAAAACTATGAAACGAAATATGAAGGGAGGTGTTATTAGACTATTTCAGAAAAACACAAATATCTTGTGTCAATCAGAAACCACATATCAACCAGAATGACAGAAAATGGCTGTTTATCAAACTACAGAAACAGCAAAAAAATTACATTAATGTTAAATGAAATGGTTACCAAGCAAGCAATACTTTAATCCAAGTTTTCCTTAATATAAATTATAATTGGCTTTTTTTTCCCCCCGAATTCCACCATGGTTCTGAGATGTCTTTTGAGTATGTGTTTATCAGTTTAACTAACAGTTGTGGAGGATGTGGGCAAACAGATGATTATCTGCTGCAGTAAATAACACATAATGGAACCAACTTGTATTGTTTTTATTATTATTATTTTTTAGTTTTCAAGGAGGAGGACTATTCTTCTCAATAATGAATGAACAATGAAATGAGAGTCACCTGAGTAGCTGTAAGGGAAAGGTCAGTATAACTATAAAGGGCTTTTATAGGTAAATCAGGATCCCTTTTTCTTTTAAATCCAAATAACCAATGGACAGATTCATTGTTTGCAGGTCCCATTACATGCCAGGCATATATATACACTACAGTGATAAAAATAGAATTATTTTTTTCCTTCCTCCTTTTGAACATAAACTGTATAGGATCGTCTTGGGCTGACTTTTCTCAAAACAGCAACTTGGTAGATCCTGTTTACTCTTTATAAAGTGTAGAATTAACTTGCTCTTCCTGTGTTTTACATGGCACTAAATAAATAGTAAACTTCGGATTTCTTCTAGCACTACACAATGTAACCTTACTGCTTTAAAATATACTGTAAAGTTTAAAATGCATTTAATGGCTTGCCCTTCAGACCAGGCTGATTTCCCTGCTATTGGGGGACAGAGACATGAGCTTTTGCAGGGTACAAGGCCAGAGAATTTTACAGGGATGGAAAACATGGACAGTTTCCTGTCTTACTGATCACTATTTACAGGTTTTAATTGCAGAATATTACTTTAGTAATTTATTTCTTCCAACACCTCTTACCTTCTTATTCAAGTAAACAAGGAATCATACAGACGAAAAAACAACTGAAGTAAAAAACCTCAAAAGACTTATGATAATCCCTATAAGGGTAATTATTTAATTTAAACAAAAATATAAAAGCTTTTTGATGGTCCCTTTTAAAGATTAGTGCTGAAATTTAATAACCCTGAAATATTTTTATTATTCACTGGATTTCATTAGAATTAGGGCAGAATAAGAGTCTAAGCCACAAGAGGTCTCACCCACAGCCACATGCTCAAAGTCTGAGAACTGAGAGTTAAAGGGTTTACAGTTATGAGCTTCCCTCCCCCATGTTTCTGCTTGGTTGTCATGGCATAGGAATGGTACTCTCCAGTTTAGTAACTCCCCCACCACTGGGACTCCAAAACCACACGCCACTCATTCTCTCACCACCCTCCTCCGCTCCGACAGTTGGCCAGAGAGGAGAACTGGAGGCTATACTGCTTATGAGACACTTCACATTTTCACTGCTCTTTCCTTTGCCTTCCCTTTACTTTTGTCTTTTTTTTTTTTTTTCCTTTGGCTACTAATTGGCTAAATTCCTCAGCACAAAGATGACTACTTCTTAACTCCCATTCATTGCACTGTGCTAAGTATTGTGATGTCCCTTGTGCATAAAATGAGTTTGGGTTGAAAATAGTACTAACATGTTTAAATGATCAACAAGAGGAAACAAAACTCAACAGCAGTAAAGGATACCACAAAGCAGTGGCAAGAGATGATCCAAATAACTCTGCAATCTAATCAAGCCCAACGTGAAAGGAAGGGAGCTCAGCGCAAGATAATATGAATCATGTACAAAACAATGTAATAAACAGGAAAACTAAGTTCTAGCCCTTCTGTGAGTTTTAGCTGGCTGCAAACATCATAGATTTCAATGTAGTCATGTCTGTAAACTACTATATCTCGTCCATATATTACTCATAAATATACATAGTCACTGATGAAATTTTCAGGAGTTTGGAAAGACCCCAACACTCCTTTAAGATACTTGAAATCGGGAGTCCATATTCACAAGGGGAGAAATGGGGGTGACAAAAAATCCTGAAACAAAACACTTTTTCTTAGTTGCAATACTTCAGTACTGAGAATTTCTAGCTCTTTTGAGAATGTGTAGATTTTGCCAGGAGCTTTTATCATGAAAATATAGATTCACTTAGAGGATTTTTGAACTCTTCCAAAAATAAGAAAAATAGGATTACAATAGGAAATTAGGAGACTTTTATATGTTTTAGATCCAATATCTTAGGTGCCCTTAAAATTTCCTGTAATAAAGTACCTATTGTTATGTAGTTACTCTACTTGGACCCAACAACTTGTATAGTAAAATAAAACTCCCAGAAACAGACACCTTATAAGAGGCATAAAGCAAACTGCTATTTTACACCAATGGTTAATCATCCTTTTAGTTAAAATGTTTATCTAATTTTATACTTGTAATTTTAGTTATATTCTCCAGCTACTCTTTCTTGCTGAGGTTCTGCTAGCATAAAAATTCTTGGTTGTCTCTTCTCTGAAGGTACATGTACTTTCTAATCAAATTGTTCTGTCAGATGCATCTGCAGTTGATGGGAAGGGATTGACAAATTATTTTCCCCAAGCTCAATTCAGCAATAAAATACCATCTCTCACTTTCAATTTTTGGTGTAATTTTCTTACTTCCTTCCCATTCCCACATGTTATCTTCTTCAAAAATGAAGGAAAAAAAAAAAAAAAAAAAGGCAAAAGAACAAGAGGAAGCTTCAGCATTTTTCTTTCATTGAGAATTCACCTACTGTGCACCAAATAAGGTCATTTATTTAAGAAAGACAGGTTTTTAGCTCAGATAGATGTAAGCACCAAAGGTGAAGCTGAAAGAAAATTATCAGACAATTCTTGTAATTGCAAATTCATAATCAAGTAAATAGACATCTCTTCTTATGTAAGATGTTTTTGAATATTTTGTACATTTCCTATACTTTTCAAAGTTAAACTCCTGTAACTGCCATTGTGAACAATGACCCCTGCAGCTGATGGGCAATATGGCCTACAGCTGCTGAATTTCTAGTCACAAATCTTATCATGCTTTAAAAAGGGGCTGGTCACTGGTTTTCCTGGAATGCAGAAAGGAGCGAAACACAGCCTGCACGATATTACTGCTAACAAAGGATTTGAAATAGCTGGCTATGGATGGAAAATGTAATTCTCAACAAAGCTAGTACCAATAAGCATAAATGAAGCATAAGCTCATTTGTATGTTCAAGGAAAAATGTTGAAAGTGCTTAAAGTCAGAAAAAAGTCAGCTAGGGATTCTGACACATTAGAATCACATAATTTTAGAGATGGATACTGACTGAAGACTGAACAACATAATATCTGCTTATTTTCTATGTTGACAAAAAAGTCTGGATTGATAAAATTCATCAACAACAATTCTGTATTCCTCCTAAGCATGTGGGGAATAAGTGCAAGGCATTGATTCCCCTTTTTCTCAATCCTAAATACAGCAAAATTCTCAGAGGATATACATCCAGAAATAATTAAATTCCCATGCCTTTGAGGATTTGGAAAGGAGGTAATTTATCCACCTCAGGAAGAACAACATTCCTCCAGGCTTCTGATGATACAACTTCTTGGTGTCTATTATTTAGAGAGCTATTATTAATATTAAAAAACCTCAACTAAACATTCTTGAGAATAGTTTTTTAGAATACATTACTAAATTCAAGTAAAATTGATAGAAAAGAAAAAACATACTCCTATGCCAGAGAGTAATTGTGTTATGAAATTAAATTTGATATCAGAATAAGCTTGTATTGTACATTTCTTTATTATAAGTGCTGTATATTATAAACAAAGGCACTATGTAAATAATTTTATATGTCATAATATAATTTCCATACTATATTAAAAAGTTCTTTTCCTTTACTAAGTGGTATCAACCAAAGATGGAATGACAGTAAAGACTGACAAACTGGAACTTCACAGGAGGCAGTTGGGAGCAAGAAATAAATCCCAGTGAGGACACCCTCCCCTACGCTTGTCACTCTGCATTAAAGATTGCCTGTTTGTTCAAAATCTTTCTACCACAATTTCTTAAATATTTTGATATTGATATGTAATACTCCAAAAAGAAATTTTAATGTGAAGGCAAATATCCCACTGACTTCAATGAGGAGAAAGATTTAATTCAGGGTATTTCACTCTGCAACAGAATTACTTCACAGCTCTACCAATACAGAGAACTCCCTTTGCATATTAACTGAGCATCCAATTAAGATATGAAAACCAAAAAGTTTCACTGTAGTTCTTGTAATCTAAGAGATGATTAAGGAACTTTTGAGGCAAGCAGGGGTACACATTAGCAAAAGAAAAGGATGTTAACAAGGCCAACATTATACAGATAGAGCACAAGCCGCATTATCTAGCTAGGATTTGATCTAACTGCTCAGCAGATTATAATTATGGTTAAAAAAAAAACCCAAAAAACCAAAAAACAAAACCATATGCATTTCCAGTCTTAAGAGTGGAGGTAGTATTGTGAGCCTTAAAGGAAAAGAAGAACCTATTGTAGAAAAAAAAAAAAAGGAAGTCACTGAAGAGCATCCCTGCACCCATACTTTCACTTCAGGTGCGTACTAGTTTTGACTTGAGTTAATGTTTTTTTCCAAAGTAGTTTGTATAGGGCTGTGTTTGGGGTTTGTGCTGAAAGCAGTGTTGATAACACAATGATGTCTCAGCTGTCCCTGAGCAGCACCTAAAGAGTCATGGCGTTCTCTGCTTCTCACACTATAGCAAGGAGGCTAGGGCTACACAAAGAGTCAACTGAACCAAGGGATATCCCACACCATATGGCATCATGTTCACCATATAAAGAGGAGGAAAGAAAAAGTTGGGAGGAAGAATGTGAGAGAGTGTCTAGAGCGATGGCGTTTGTCTTCCCAAGTCACTAGTACACATAGAGAACCCTGCTGTCCTGGAGATGGCTGAACACCTGCCTGTCTCTGGGAAGCAGTGAATTAATTCCTTATTTTGCTTGTGTGTGCATCTTTTGCTTTCCTTAATAAACTGTTATTACCTCAACCCATGAGTTTTCTCACTGGTACTTTTCCAATTCTCTTGTCATCCCATCGGGATGAGCGAGCGAGTGGCTTCGTGGGGCTCAGCCACACCAAAGTGTTCTGAATGAAAGTTGCTCTGACTTACTCTCTCACTCAGAAAAATGGAACTGGCCCAAGCATAGACACTTTTGGGGTTTTTTTGGGTTTAGTTTCACCCCACCCACCCCCTAATAAGTTTTCCCATGACAGGATATAACAATACAGGTTCCTGTCATGCCATTTCTTCAAGGCACATCATATTTCCCTGATTTTGATTGCTCAGAGCATCACCTTAGACCTTCCAAATTAACTTATGTGCAATAAAACCAGGAACAAACAGACAAATACTAAAGGATCTCTCTCACTAAGGAAGAATTAACAAAACTGAAGCCAGGTCAAGACTACTTGCATGGAAGGAGTAGGCTATGTTCAAAACCAAAGGGAAGCCTGTGGAAATACATATGCTTTTGGAAAAGCAAATCAGATTCTACACACCCAGCTATATTAAATACTTCAGAGGTTACAAGAGGCTTTTACAACCTGATCCAACTTTACCTGGTGTACATCTTAATTTCAGGCTTCAAGAGATTTTGCTCACATGAACCCTTGTAAAGCCCTTGGTTTTTGGTACCCTGAGTTAATGTCCAGAGAATAACTGCACATTTTTCTCCAAGAGATTTCTTTTAATTTGGTAAGAAAATAAGTGTTTTGCAAAAAAGGTTTTACAGACATAGCACCCAACTTCACAAAAGCATTACAACAGATTACCAATATTAGCAAGTATTGCTATAGTAAGGAACTTTTGTTACACCCAGCAAACAAAAACTCCATGTCACTCAAAGTGACATACCCAGAACTTACAGAAAATAAATGTTTAAGTTACCCACAAGTGGAAGAAAACAATAAAGGGAGACTAAGAGGAGAAAGAGTAAAGTGAGGAAAAGAGGGGAGAAAGAACATAATTACCACTCAGAAAATCAGATATCAACAGCTTCAAGGAGAATAGACCTAAACACCCACTGGAGACCTCATGCTGCCTCCTTATCTGCTCCGGTCATTATGGCCACTCCCCCCAGGCAGGACCTCTGACACCCATTGGCCATTCACTGTCCCCTTGGCCCAAGTGAGGGTGCCACAGCTAATTAGAGGCTCCAGGTGGTGTGGGGTGGGGTGGGCAGACCACTAGGGAGACCTTCCTTGACTGACACCCTAGCCATAGGTTTCTGTGTCCATGTGGCTGCAGCCCGTGTGCTCTCGGCAGGCCTAGCCCAACCATTCCCCCAACACACACTCACAGAGATGCACCCCTATAGGGTGGTTCTGACCCAATAATAACTTCTCTGGTGTGTAACAGGTTAGTTGCAGCAACGGCCATAGGTACAATGAAAGAATTTTTAATAAACAACTAAGAGCTTTTCACAGTTGAAGTCTTACACAAGTTTTCAGAAATATCTTTTACACCCATATATTCATCTTATTTCCCTCAACATTAGCAGTAGGAAATTCAGAAAGAATGAATGACCATTTCTTGGGCTTGATACTATTAAATATTTCATTTTAACTACTTGCTTTTATTTATATTAAAATCTTTTACATGGCAATTTCCTTTACATCACAGTATATTTATACAGGGAAATATTGAATATTCTCATATTACAATAGGTTCAAATGTAAATTTTATGAACATACAGGCTATGTAAAACTTACTGTTTAGTCATGAAATTGAATGAAAAATGCAATACATCCTAGTGATAAAAAATTGTTTTGCTTACCAATACAGTCTCTTAACTTCACAGTATAACCCCACTATTCAATGTGAATTGCGACTGAAATGAAAATGTCTTTTTCTTATAAGCACAAGCTTACAGCTACAAGTCCATTTCCTCCTCTGCAACTGCACCTGCAGTTTATAACAGTCTCAAAACAGAAAAAGGATAACTTGGGATTCTTATTTCTACTGTTTATATTGAACCTAGCTGAAAACAGAAGAAATGGAGTTACAGAGGTAAACTGGAAGTTCTCCTGCAACAATTGCTCTTAGCACAAACCTTCAACAAAACCAGAAACACTCTGCATGACAATACTGCTTGTTTGATGCCACAGATTTACATCAGGCATTTGTGTTATTGCTATTATTACTACTCTACTGTGTCATGAGTAAGATCATTGCTTGGATAGGGCACTGTAGCATCCTGGAAGTTATGGAAAAGGATTAAGACAGTACTGAAAACCATCGGAAAAAGAAGCACATTGTGTAAAACAACTTATTTTGTAAAGGTAAAATTCACTAGTTACCTCTGTGATTGACTTTAAAGTCTAGTTAGAGCTATTAAAGTGATATTTCCATATAATTTCACAACTGCCCCATATAAGCAACCTAACATCTTTCTCCTTCACTTCCCTCACCTAATGGAGAAATCAGCATTTCTACACTTACACCTTTGGATGATAAGTTACAGCGCAACTGGGCTCCAAACAAAATGTGTATTTCATTTTGTATTTTTTTTTAATTAAAACTTGCCTATGAATCTTAGAAAAAGAAATTCTAAAACTACAGAATTTTTGTCCAGAGAAAGACTCTTTCAGGAAGTTAAATCCCCTAATTTCAAGCCTCTCTTGAGTTGGAGTGAATTCAATTTTACTGCCTTACTTAGTCCGTCATTTAGCCTTTATTGAGATAAAGATAATTGCAGCTTTTCCTGCCAAATCATTGTCACATGGCAAAAGCGAATGCAGAAGTAGTACAAGAAGAAAAGAGAGAGCACCAGAAGCATGGCTCTGAAGCACATCTACTTGTGCAGGCTCCTCTTCACTTCTTGGTTGGTTTTAAACAAATTTTTAGAGGCAGGACCAACTGAGCTACAGACACAACAGAGATTGCTAACAGCTAACTGAGAAAAGCAGTCTGAACAGCTTCAGACACATATAGCAAGAAGTGAATTGCACTAGCTGTTATTTTCTTTAAGGTCACTTTCATTTGAAATAAAAGAGCAAGTCTTAATCACATTTTAGAAAGAAAGTTTTTCTCCACTGGGGAGAAGATTCTGCATCCCAGCTGAACTCATTTTTCTCAATCCTCTTTAAAATTGTTAAATACAGGCTGTGTTTTTTCAGGGGACTGTTTTAGGTATGTATCCCAACTGTATGTGATGTAAATCTCATACAGAGGTGTCCATCTTTTCTTATATACTGTCTGGAGTTTAGGATTCAAAAATCTTTCAGACCACAACCCAAAACCTAATTTGTACTCATGACTCCTCCACAGATCTAGCCCTGCTCAAAAGGAAGTCCAGCTCAGGCAAATGTTTTGAGAAGTTTCACAACACCTCCACAGACAGGTGCTGTCCCTTCATCTCAGAACATCTTCTGTTGGCACTGCTACTGCACACCCCAGAGTCCATAAACCACCAGGCTCACTTCAGATTATAAACTATTCAAACACTTTTAAGAGTTCCCCCTCCTAAGAAATTTTACTCTGATTGGTTTGGGATTAGGGTCTGTTCATTCCCCTGTTCTACCCTTTTCCTTTTTCTCCCCCCACCCTACCNATGACACTTGGGAAACCTATAAGTTTAATTTTACAGCTATATTCTCAGATCTTGTCTCACATGTGTATTAATCTCTCCTGAGTCTCTCTTGAAACCAGTTTAACTTTCAATTTCATTCCTGTAGCCTGTTCTTTACTGCCAGGAGACTGGCTCTCTACAAATCCAATCACAGAGCCAGCACATTTTTTACAGCAAGAGGTACAAATCAGCACAGAGCTCCTCTTACAGAAGTTTTAGATCAATAGCATTTAATATTGATGAAATTTAAGTGTTTCATTCACTTAGTGGAGCACCAGCATTTTTTAATACTGCGTTTTATGTTTCTGAGATAGGAAGATTCTCGACTGTATATTCACAAATTTCTAATTATCACAGAGGGAACAGCAGCAGAAAAGATATGGTTTTGGTTTTGTTTTTTTTTTGTTTCCTCCCTCAATATGAAGCCGACACAAGAGTATAATACTTTCTTCAGTAGTCAATGTTGAGGCTTGACATCAGTAATTTAATGTTCTAACCCCACTGAAGCTGGCTCAGATTGTTTCTGTCACAACATGTTTAAAGAGCTACATGGTCAATCCCGCACTGATATGAGAACTGTCAGTCATGCAATGGCATTCTTTGCTGAAAAGATGACTGACACTGAGAAGTTCAACTGCTGAAAGTGTCAACTCTTCAGGAGGCTACAACACAATCTTGCTTGGCATACAGATTATCTTAATGATTATATTTTCAACATACACTCATTTTATTTTATTACAAAATAACACCAAAGTAATTAAGTCTTTGGACCTTTAAAGGCCCAAACAAACTAAAGCAACCAAGCTTGTAAAAGCTTACAGTATATCTGAATGCTTTTAAGAACAAGACAGACGATTTGAAATTCAGTGCAGTTTCATTTCATGATTGTTACAAACAATCAATGTCTTTAATCACTCCCCAAAATGAAACCTGTTCCCTGGTTACAGGTTGGACTCCATGGCTTTCATCGAAGTAGGAAATAGATACTTTCCCTTTTCACACACATAAGGTAGAGAGTGAGACCATGCAGAGAGAGTCGAGAGTCTTTAAATAAGACAGAACAGCCTGTGGTGACTTGGCACAGGGCTGTCACACAAGTGCACTGACCAGCCCCAGCCCTTACAAGATCAGCTCCTTCATATGCCTCTCTGCCTGCCCTAGCTTTGTACCTCCCCAATTCCCTTTCCGTAAAGGTTCCTTTTTAAATATTGCATAGTTGCTCAGGCCACCAATGAATACCCCAAATCCTCACATTCCTGGGGGTTTTTTGTGGTTTTTGTTTGTTTGTTTGTTTACGTGTTTGGGGTTTTTGTTTTATTTTTGGGGTTTTTTTGGGGTTTGGTTTGGGTTTCATGGTTTGGGTTTTTTTGGATGGCCCTTCAATTAGTATCTCGAGACTTTGGATCGTAGGCATTGCTTCCCTTGTCTCCTTGGGGTTGTGTCTCTCTGCTCCTGTTTATCACTTCCCCCTTCAGTGTCAAAAAGATCCTTGATCATATAAGCTTGGTGAAGCAGACACTCCCATCTGTCACATGCCTTTACATACTCTACATAAGTCTTGGCATCTATTTAAAGATTAATGTAAGACCTATCTAGAGCATGAGTTTCTTTCGCTGAAACACTGAAAACACTTTAACCTGTAAGTTGTTATAAAAAGCAACACCCATTTCCTAGAAATTGTATGTTTCACTCCTAATGGCTGCTCACCCAGGACCTGTCTTTCAGATTTATTAGCTCCTTCCCATAGTTGAGACATTTTTTAATCCTTCATTATCTCATAGCTTTATTATAATAGTAATTAGAAAGCATGGGAGAATATTAAGTTAGGAATTAGCTAAGTGCTTTCCAATACTACAAGGGCTATATATACAAGTAAATTAAGCATGCCAGAGCTTATTTTTATGGCAGTTAAGCTAAGTAGCACAATACAAAAGAAGATTCTAACCTCCAAACTGCCTCTGAAGTGCTCTTTTGAACTGTGCCAGGAATTATTTGACTGGAGCCAGAAATCACCCAAGGGACCATTGTATCACTCTAACTGCACAGACAATCAAGACTCAGTACTGAGGTCTCTGCACCATTTAATTCGTGGGTACTGAGATAAGCCCTAGGTGTCCATCTTCAGCCAGTATCTATCTTCTACAAACACAGTCTCCAGTCAGTCATCCTACTCTACATACTTTACCCTGCTGCACATACTTTAAATGTAAAAAAAAATTAGCTAGCACGTAATTTAATTTCCTTTTTGAAGTTTATCTCATTACTATGCTTAATCACAGCCAAAGATAGGGGAAAAGACACAGTAAACTTTGCCAATAGTAATTTGCTATATTCTATAAGTAATTTCTATGGATTGAAGTAGCTCTAACATTTGTACAGCTGCAGAATTTCTTTATTTTGCACAAAGTTCAAGGGAGCTCAACCACTTCTAGCCTTTCCTGTCCTTGGGGTATGACGTGTCCTGCCATAAGATACAATGATGTTAGTGCACCTGCTATAGTTAAAAGTAACAATACATTCATTCAAGAAGAAATAATATAAAACACTTGAGCCAAAAGGAGGAAAGAAGTACCGTGCAAAATGTTGCTTTATAAAAAGAATTTCCAGGAATTACACACTTTTTTTTCCTGAAGCCAATTACTGAAATATCTGACTATCACTTCCATCAGCTGCACAAAGCTCTTCAGCTCTAATGGAGTCTTCAATAAATCATACACTCAAAAAATGCACAAACTGCATTAAGAGAGGCAGGTATTATTAAAATAATAAACTATTTTCAAAGGCCTTTGCCAGTACCTATTCCATATATCATGATCAATTATGGCACAATAATTCCACTGTCACTTTTAATCGTTTTTTGCTATCACAGCCTAAAAGCCTCAACAGAATCAGACCACACTATCACCAATTCTTCCCTGGTTCCTTCAATAAACAAAGGGAGGTAAAGTGCCAGTGCTTGTCCGTATCACCTGATTCAAGTACCCAGGTATGAAACATAACACTAAATTAGAGTTCCTTCCTTCCCATTTATCATGTCCTTCCTTATGCAGATTTTAAAAGTTTTTTTCACCTGCTGGCTCATCTGTGCCTGAGAAGGAACAGGGCCTGGGGTGGAGTTAAGGCAGGGGCTCACAGTTTTGGAGCAGCTCATGCACACCTATCACCTATATTTTCATGTTCTGGCAAAACTCTGTGACATTGCTGTTTCTCTTCCTTTAAAGTTAATGCCACCTTCTTTTCTTTTCTCTTTTTTTTTTTTTTTTTAATTTTATTTAATTTAACATTGTATGTGTTCTTCTACAAAGTTAACTCATCATTTCATACTTCCATGGTAAATGAAAATGATTTGTGATAGACAGGACATTTCATCTGCTTGCTCATGGTTTGAGAAGTCTTTGACTATTCAGCAGGCTCATGCATGAACAAGTTGCTGAAGTGTTTTCAGAAAAATACCAGGCTTAACTGGAAGGAGCTTCTAGGAAGCAGAAAAAAATTAGGAGGCAACAAGCAGAAATTAATGCAGGATAAGTGGGAACTGAGAAAATCCTGAGAAAAGAGGAGTGGAAGAGAGAAGTTGATTTCACACCTTTTATTTCCATTTGCTTCACCCCATATATCTGGTTATTATATTTTAATTTCCTTTTAATAAACAGAATTTCAGAGCTAATAAGGTAAATAGCTTTTTTATTCACTGCTCTTAAGAAAAACTGAGGTTTTCCTGTCCAGCCTATCTAACAAGATGTTCCATCGTACATTTTGCCAATCCAAATAATAATCTTAAGACAAAACTTCAAGTGAAAAATGTTGAAGTAATTGAAGCTTCAAGTATATGCAAGTCTTAAGAGACTGTACCTGAGTTTCCTGGGTTTACATCTTAAAGAATTAAATATTAAGCATCTTAATTAGCACATTAATTTTCCATTGCCTTTCCTTTACAATCATACACAGCAGGAATCTCTATTAATTGCTTCAGCACATTCTGTGTATTGCACTGGCTCAGGCACTAACACACAGACATCCATAGTGCTAAGCTGTTGACATGCACTCCACTAGGGTTTGGGCCACGGTACTGCCTGAGGCACTGAAGCAATCTGGCCCTGGAGTCTGCTCTCTGCACTACATATATAACAAGACTGCAAATTTCCCTTAACTCCAGGACAGGAGCATCTAGACTGCCTGCTGGGAGCAGGACACAGTGTGTGGGATTTTCCAGACTGTACTTTGGCATTGTCCAGGAGAGCGCTGTGACAGAACTACACCAGGGACCAATCTAGTCACTTAACAACTTAAGTGACTGAACTGTACTGCCTTGGGAGTATCACCTCTTAACTTATTACTGTAGATGCACTCTTCTTGGACATAGCTCAGTGGATGGTGAAAGAATCTCTCCAGCAGGCAGATTGTGTGTAAATCCTCCCTGCTGGAGGGGCAGGGATTAGAGTTTAGCTGTACATCCTGTGAGCCATGTCATGCTGCTGTCCTCAGGGTCCTAAGATGTACTCCTGCCTGATTTATTTGGTGATATAGACATAGCCTCTAAAGTTAACAAAATTTCTTTTTGCTGTATTTAAATATACCTGAAATAGAAGAAATCAAACTGTGCTTTGAAATATATTTTATATTTCAATGATGAGGAAAAAGTATAAAAGAAGAGTGATAAACATTTTTGAAATCAAATCAAACACCTCAGGTAAATTCAATGGGAATCTGGTGCATCTGACAAATCAGGAGGAACAGAAAATACGTATCTATTTAAGTAACGCTATTTTTAGTAATCAATGATCATCAAATAAGCATCTCTACTGTAAGGAAAATAGAATAGAAATTTATGAGTCATCAGAAAATACCTTATTTGGGCCTCATACTATTTTAAGTGAGAGTTTACGACAGTTGATTCATATGAGGTTGTCATTAAAAACTAAAACTGATACATCAGCTCTACTAGAAGGAACAGACTATAAAGTAATCAATATCTATACTGTTTTAGAACCAAGATGGCACTGGCTCAGTTGTAATTATGGTCAGAAATCTTTGATGAGTGGATGTAAGAAATGTACAATTCAGTAGCATATACTATGAACAAGTATTGAAAACTTATTTGAAGTAGTGATCCATCGTTTGTGCCAACATGACAGTGCAATCATGCAGTAAATGCATGCCTTAAACAGACACTGCTGCTGAGTCACGTCATTACGTTCCACTCTATCCCATCTGCCATTAATAGCAGATGCAAATGCCTAAGAGTAAAAGTACCAAAGAACGGCAGTAATTATAAACAAAAATAGATGGATGAGCACATAAAAGCACAATGTCAGCCTCAAATCAGCCTTAAAGGAAAATAAAAATTAAAAAAAATAAATAAAAAACCAAGCCTGATAAAGCCATACTGTGAAATGAGCCAGATTATCATTAATAACCTGTTGTAGAAGTTTACACTGTGTACTTTACTCCTTCTTCATCATTTCCCTCCAGCTCTTGAACTACTGCTTATAGTTCAGATTTCATTAAAATACTGGAATAATAGAATGCCATTTTAAAATCAGACCTGTTTGCTTACTAAACTATTATCTAAAGACCTGGATCTGCCAAAGAACACACGTACAGAGGGGTTTCAGTGCCAAGATGCTTTTAAACATTCACCAGGTTCTTGTGAATTTAACTTGCACAAAGATAACTAAAACAGAGTACATAATGCTCTAAATCCACACAGAGAAAAAATGTGCTGAAATTGGCACCAATTTCTAAAATACAGTCAACAGCTGGGGGCAAAAAAGTAACTTTTAGCTACATTCTCTACATTCTTGGTCTTTTAAGTGTCCTTTTTCAGGTGATGTGGAAAAAGAAAATAGATTGCTGCCTTCCAAAGTCTTAGCACAGCTGATTCTCACAGCAGACGTCCATAACCAGTTCTATCCTACACAAAGAGAACAAGGTATCCTTTAGATCACACTTCTTCAGGTAACTATACTGAATTACTCATTGGATTCCATACCGGGAGTGGCATTAGCTTCACAATGATTCCATTTAGTTTTGTATTTGAAAACAGTATAGGACAGATAAGAGAGCATCTGAGAAGTCCCTGGGAAACTGTTTTCCAAGTCCCAATTTACTTCCAGAGTGTACAGAAGGAAAAGAAAGAGTAAATCTACTCAATGTTGCTTGCAGATGTCACCATAAGGCAGGATTTCGGTGCTGCTGCTTGCCATGACTGGGTTACAGACATACAGTTCTAAGGGCAAATCAAAATCCCTAATTTTACTTTCCTTTTTTTTTTTTTTTTCTTTTTTCTCTTGGACAAAGCTATTATTTCAGATACTGGTGCTTAAGGAAGTAATTTACACTGGTCTTCGGCCAGGTGTCTTCTCCCACGTATACCTGTACTAAGAAAGAGCCAGTCCCCTAGTTTTCACTTGCCGCAGTAAAAACTTTTCACTGATCTGCTAACAGAGCAGATTACTGAGCCTGTCTTAATTATTTCTGAAAAAAATAAATAAAAACAATCGAAGCATCATTTTTAGATAATCTGTCTAAACTTAAATAGGGTAGGGTTTTTGTTGTTGTTGTTGTTTCTGTTTTTCAAAACTTAATTGAAATTTGAGATGAAATGTCCATCTCTCCTATCCTTTAATTGTGGATAATGCCAACACCTGCCAGCAGTAGTTTTGCATCTGTGCCAGTGTGAGAGAAGGAGATACCTGCCCATGGTGCCACATGCTGGCACAGTTATGTAAACAAATTACTGGATTATAAAATAACAACAAAAAGTATGAATGGTAAGCTGTTCAGATACTTAGTGTTTCACTTTTTATATAAACCCTGCTATGAAATGTTTTTAATAGAAGAGTCCACTCTTTTCTAATATTGTTTATTGCCGTTAGTCAATATAAAGACAAGCAGAAATATTTAAAAAATTTTAGCTCCTAAGTGATAGCACTACAATTGGATGTTTTTGAAACTGAAGGTATTGTAGTCCATCTGTATAAAATTGTCAATTTAATGGAAACAGTCTCCATATTACAAGACATTGTGACAGAAAAAATTGCATCATCTCTGAAAATTGCACAGTTTATGTATAATTTAGAACCCATTAGATCGAAAATTTAGTTTTCAGTCTGAGGAATTTTCATTTGAGAAATCTTCTTGCATAATAGTAGCACATATAGTAGTAGTGACCGAGCAAATAAATAAAATATTCCTGTTTTAAGGCAGCAACTTTATGCTTGAATTTAATTCCTACGTGAACCACTTGATAATATCAAATTGCTATATCTCAGACATACCACAGAAATGATTGGTGATAATGATTCAATTTCAGTTCATCACTAAGAACTGAAACTACCTGGTGGTAATAAATTCAATTCCAAAGTATTGCACTGTGGACCATTTGAGTCAAGAACTTCCTAAAAGCCTCTTAGGGAACAGTTCAGAAACTCTTTGTCTATCTGTAGGGGTATAGAGGGTCCAGTACGCCCCATTAGCACAGTCACAGCATCTATGACCCCCAAAAAACTGCAGGTGAACATGTGCCTGAACAGAAAAAAAGAATCAGGAGGGTATTCAGGAAAGGTTTTAAGTGTCTGCAATTGAAAGTATCACTGCAATGGCCATTTAACTTGGAACAGACCACAGAGGACTTCCAGTAACCAAGCTGAAGTCTCCAGGATCAAACATAAGAAGTGGCAGAAAAATAGTAGGCAATATAAGAGAAGAAAAATTCAGATATGTACATCTGAGGGTTAATGTCCTAATGTATGTCTTTAGTTAATATTTCTTCATGATGGAAAGAAAACATGATGTGCTGCAGAAAAAGGCAAACAATTTCAGTATTTCCAGTTTCTGTTCATCCCAGCCACTGCTAGCTCTCCTTTCTTGAGCACAGATGAAGATAGCTGAGCACTTGATAGGTTTTGCAGCAACACTAGAAGCACCACACATCCCATTTTCATATGTCAGTACTCTCCAGGGATTCAAGGAGAGAAAAATAAGAGAACAATATCAAACCAGACCACCCAGCCAAACATAAAAGATCAGGAAAAAGATCAACCATAGCAATGAAATGTTCTGGTGTCAGCAGGTGAGGAGCAAAGGCCTCAAAGCATGGGAATTAATTAAAATATGGTACCAAACCCCAGAATCAACAGATTTGAGACCCATTTTTGAAAATGCCTCCCAATCAAGCACAAGTGTATCACAAATGTCAACTTATTAACATCGATCTTATCTGTATTTTGTCACACAATCCAACAAACTGGGTTTACAAGTAATCATCCACTCCAGATAATATTTGCACTCTAACTGCTCATCCGCTTGTAGGATCTCTACCCATAATCTGTTATTATCTTGGCTTTCCAGTTTCACAGAGTCACAGAATCACAGAATATGCTGAGTTGGAAGGGACCCACAAGGATCATCAAGTTCAACTCTTATTTCTGCACAGGACCATCTCAAAGAGTCACATCATGTGCCTGAGAATGTCATCCAAATGCTTCTTGAACTCTGGCAGGCTTGGTGCTGTGACCACATCTCTGGGGAGCCTGTTCCAGCCATACTATTGACTCTTCACAGTAGCATATCTGTGCATATTACTGATTTTTCCCTGTCCTTTCTGCTCTTTGTCATTAAGTGTTTAATCCTTGGCAAAATAAAGCAGGTTGTTTTGTCCTCCAAATATATTCAGAGCTTTACCACAGTTAAAATAAACCAGCTAATAAATGTGGTCTGTACAATGTGCAGTCTTATTGAATACTCCAGTTTCCTAAGGAGAACACATCTTTCTTCTATGGCACTGGGGCTGATTCTGGAGTATTGACACAGAAGTGTCAAGGATAGTAGTCAACAACAGTAGTAGAAGCTGCTCTCAAAAGACAAAAATGATCCTGTATCAGTTTTCCTTTTCAGAAAAGAAGTTACTTCAGAGTTTTCTTTCAGAATTAATGAGAAGAATAAGTATTTCTGAACTGAGTATTACCAAACTCCCCTCCATCTTGCATCAGAAGCTACCTAACATGTATATATTAGATCTTAGGTCAAGTATCTTCAGCATTTAGGCTTCTTTCCTGGCTCAGGATTCACAGATTAGATCCCTTCTTTTGTAGTCTTCTACAGCACTTAGGAATCCTGGTTACTAAATCTACAGATTAGGAGATTGAACACAGAGACATTATTTGTGCACCAGGACAGCCCTTTATGTACTCACATGTGAGAAGTTATACATAGCAGGCTTTCAAAATTCTCCAAGGGCTGCTCAGAAAATCCCACCTGGTGTTCTTTCTATATATTTAACTAGAGACAAAACTATACTAATTCCATCCAAGGTCAGAAAAGAACTTGGAAAAAAAAAAATCTCTAACTCCCATGTATCAGATTAGTTAATCCTATCAGTGAAAAAATATCTTGCTTTCCTCTGGTGCTCTTTATTTCCAGTTTAAGGTCTTTTGAACAGATAGATACAGGGAGAGAGGTTTATATTCAAGTCACGGTACAAACCTTATATAATGGAGTCCTGGTTTACAACAATAAAAATAAATGGTAAAACTGATGATGATGCCAGGGACATTCTGAGGGATGGAATACATTTCTACTGTTCTTAAAGTTTCTTTGGCCTTTTCTAGACCATTCTAAGTAGTGACTTCTGTTTCTTTCATTTACTGTTCATAGTAAATCCCTTCTTATACACCATCATCTGCCACCACACCATATTTAAAAGCTACTATGAACTGAGAAAGCTTTTATGTTGGCTGTGTCTCTACCTAAAGGAAAATAAATCAAAATAGGACCAATGTACTGTAATGTCAGTATTACGATTGTTTTAATAAATGAGGAACTTGGAACAGTATAAATCATTTTCACCTGAATGACTCACATGACAACCCATTACAATACTCACTGATTGTAACAACTAATAGAAGTCTTCCGAAGCAGTTATTTTTACAATGGATTAGAATTGTCTTATACTTTCTAGTTGTAGAATGATTATCCAATGGTCTAAGGTCCTACTGAAGAAAAAAAAAAAAGGCATCTTTTATCTGCAGTCAATTCTGGTCACCAGTTGTGAATGATGAACAATTTGAGAACAGATGGAAAACAAGAAACTCTATATGCCCATTACAGTTTACTAGAATCTCAGTCCCTAGAAAAGGCAGACTGTACACTGTCACACCATGCATGTCAGTAATTTTTCCTCACAGCAAAACCTCACCTACCCTTAGCATTGTTGCAGCAGAGGTTGGAGGTCCATAGCTGTTCTCTGAAAATAAGCTTAATTCATTTTAAAGCCTTTCTCCAGTCAGCTTGTTAACTCTGACATGAGAAAAAAGTGAATTTCAGGGAATCATGAAGCCTATCTTTTGAAGAAACATTCCTTATAACACTCTGCTGTCATCATCCATTAAGGCATCATGCGGTTTTGGTTATGCTGAGAGGGAAAGAGCATTAGCATTTTATTTCTAAATCTAGGCAATTTAAAACATTTCTTCATCTACTTGGCTTCTGCAATAATTTTTTTTTCATGTTATTGGCTATCGTTATGTTACAAATATAAAGTGAGGCATATGACCTGAAAAATGAATAAACATTATTTCATTTTAGAGTGTTTCTTTACATAATTGAATACAGAAAATGCACGTGATGATCATGCATTTATTTTAGTAATTGTTTTGTTCTCAGAGGTGGTGTATAAGCAGTATTATGACTGTTCAGTCCTACTCAAGTATGAAAATGCCGCCCCTATCTAACTGCAATGAAACAATGCAATAATAGGCATCCTCTTGCTGACATAAGGTGATTGTCCAAAAGCAAGTTGGAAAACAGCACCTGTAGTCCTACTTCCTTCCTGTAGAGATCAGTGAGAGGCAAGAGTGGGCACAACCTAGATGATTAATTTATTTCTCTGTGTGACTGAGCTGTGTGAACTGATGTGTTTTGTAGAAGACATTAGATATGTTGTGCTGGCATAGATCAGTAATAAATGATTCTCCCCGGAACTAAGAAGGCAACCAGAGATATCCGTAGGGAACAGGTGGCATAAACACAACATGCAGCTAAAACAGGACTTGGAGATGGTCACTACAGAGAATTTTGCTGGATGTAAATTGACATGGTGTTTAGCGACTGTCTTATAGGCCCTTAACATGCAACGTGCATAATCATATGGACTAAAATCACTTACAAACCAGAAAAAAGTAATCAGTGAATTCACACCCAAATGTATGCCCTGAAGATGAACCTACAGGTACAATCAGATGATCCAGAAGGTAGCTTATCCTACACTTACTATTTCCAATACCAGTATCTGAATTTTTCTTCTCAACCCCTTTTCAGTCATTTAAAATACTTCCAAGGGGACTGTACTGACCACCTTCTGGGAACAAGAGCCCACTCATGCATGTCGCTATAACATATAGAAGCAGGAAAAGGGTCGGCTGGCAGAAAGCCTTTGATCAAAAATAAAATTAGAGTTAGCGCATTGCCGCTGTCTGGAATGTGGAAGTAGGAAGGCTGTCTCTGACTTAAATCAGGAGCAATCTCTCTAGACTCATACCATTAGTGAAGTGTATCTTTGTTTAATCTTTTGATAAAATGGTAACTGAAAAGCAGCCTGCAATGGAGTGTTCCCTTGTGTCTAAACCCTCCAGACCCCCAACCCCACCACTCAGCTATCAAACACCGAGCACTTGTTTCTCTCAGATAAATCCAGAATCTATTTCCAGATTATATACCTGCATCTTTAATGAACACACCAGTAGAAGGGAGAGCAGAGGAAGGCAATGATGGGGATTAAAGAAATAATTTCAGCTTTTGCAACACCCGTCTGGAACTCTCAGCTCCATCACCTGACTGCTAATGAGGCAGCCCCTGAAAAATGGATCATCTTCAGGCATTGCACTTACACTGGTTATTACTGTCCTTCTCCATAATGTATTGCAAGGCTCTTCCACTAATTTCGTTGGCTTGATAAAAGCACACTTAATTAATATACATTATAAGTATTGGCACACTTAAATAATATACATTCTTCACAGTAATTTTCACACCTAATGCTTTGATTTTATCTTCCCAATTATATGAGGCTATTGTTGCAACTTTTTAATTTTTCCTAAATTTGTTTGGTACTGAATTTTCCAGTAGGTTTGGAGATAGGTTCCTTATTTATGTTTTGGAGTAAGGAGGGTTGTTAGACTGGCCACATATTTCAGCTGTGCCAGGCAGAAACAGACTTACCTGCTGTGAACCACAGAACTTTGTGTAAGGAAATTGGGTGAAATAATTAAGGAGTCTGAATAGCTACAGGACTTCAACCAGCCTCTACATGCTTGTTTAAGGAAAATTTGCTAGCTGTCTACAATTTGTTTTTACATGTCTATTTCAATTATTTGTTTTCCAAGAATAAAAGTATTTCCTTCTTTGATTATTTTTGTGGGGGAAAAAATAATCTGTGAAACCTTGAAAATACATTTCCATCTTATAATTTGTTTATTTGACTTTGTGTGCCTTGTGTCTGAACTCACGCATACTGCACTGTAGTTTCTTTTAAAACTACTCTGAAATTCTCTACTTTCATGTGCTGAACTCCTGTTGAGAGCATCCTTACTATAGGTGATTTATCCTTTGAATATAAGGACAAAATGATGCTGACAAACTTAAGGAAGACTGTTAAAATTTTGGTACTTTATAGAAATGGCTTATGCATATATGATAATAGAGAAAGGCAAAGGAAATTGTGTTAACTGCTGAACTGTGAAAGGTAACAGAAATAGCTGTGGGGATGAATTATGTAATGAATAAATGCTTTCCTAAAAGTTTAGCATTAAAAAAAAAGAAAAATAAAAAGAAGCAGCCAGTCACCAGAATAAATAATTGCAATTAGCGTAAGACACTTTTCCTGACACTTGAAATTAGACACAAACCAGTGTTTTTATCTTCTCTGTCAAGTCTTTTAAAACACTCTTGGTGAAAGGAGCAGGAGTTTCCCTTTACTGAGTAATTTATATGAAAAATTAAAATATTCTTAGATTTTTGAAAAGCATATCACTTAACTGTTAATAACCTTCCCAGAAATAAGAATAGTTACTTTAGAGCCTTTGCAGCCTGTCAGGTAAGTCTGGGATATTAGCCATAACTGCAACCTTCAGGTTGTATTTTCAAGCCACATCAGTTGCTCAAAATATTTAGGAAAATACTGTTCAATTCTGCACCCATCTTCTCAGCTTGGTTTTCACAAGCCTGCAAGAGTAGCCACTGATTAAGACATTTGAGTCTACAGTTCCAGACAGCACAAAAGGCCATTTTGCCATGGTTGTAGTCATCCTCATGAGATGACAAGGACTAAGGCCCTTTTTACACATTGTCCTCGACCACCAAGCTAATCAGTATTCTAGTTTAAACAAAATGCTACATTTAGAATTTAAAAGGAAGTTCTTTTGCCATATATATCATTCATATTCAAACAAAAGCTTCTTCCATTTCTACAGCACAATGTATATGAAATTATATTTATACATAATGTAAGCATACACAAAATGAAAATGATCTTTCAGTTATTACCTCCCCACTTATTTGCATTAAGTTTCACTTAGTTTGCTTATAAATGCTTGAGGGCGTTTAAGAAGCCAGTTGAGATCTCAAGCCTAAACTGTAAAAGAACCTAAACCTAACTACCCCTACATCTACTTTTTTCAAATGTACAAAGGTTTTATTTTTTTTTTTCTTTTAAAGTAGGCTACTGAGACTCAAACCAAGATTGAGTAAGTGGCAAGAATTCAAGACATAGTGATATCCTCGAAGTTTCTAAATAAACATATATATATATAGCTAATGCCACTTCATTTCTTGATCAAGCTCCAGACATTTAAGTGAGTTATTGCTCTGGTAGCTAGGAGCAACTTGTCATTTTGTCAACAACTGAAGTCCTGGCATTACTTTAAAAAGTGGCAGAAGATCAACCTTTTTCTTATTATCTTAAACAGACAAGAAACTTAGTTTGAGATTTTAAAAGTTTAGAAATCAAAACACCCTTCCTTGGGAGTAATAAAATTCTGTGTTCCATGGGATCATTCTCTGGAATTTGTTATGCTTGAAATGTCTTTCTATTCACTCTGTTGATCAGAAGTTTTAGAAGTTTTCTTGCTCTTTGTGTCAGTAACATATTGGGTTCAAACCAGTTTTCATTTACAAATTCTGCTGCCTCTGAAAAAAAACTATAAATAAGTGTATGCTTAAGTTGGTTGGACTTGAATTTTCGTTAGGATAATTGCCTTTATTTCTTTATTTCCCTTTATCTCCCCTGAAAAGAAATATTTTCACTTATGACTGTTCCTGTAACACTGAAATATTCATTTCACATTAACTACAACAGTATAATAATAAGATGTACTCATTTGGATTTTCATCAGTTGTTCTTACATAAATAGCACTTCAGAGATTCCTAAAATACCTACAAAGTATTCCCTTGCTTTTTTTCAGAGCGCATCAGTTTTGCTAGGTTGGACCTCTGGCTTGCTTATATCTATGTTTCAGGTCTCACTGAGAAATTACAAAATGTAATACATATATGCTGTTTAAATTTCATTAAAAAAAACCCACAGTAGCAAAAAAAACCAAATGCTGAATTAACTGTGTCAATCCAGAACAACAAATTCCTTCTATCAGTACTAAAGAAGAGCATCTATTATTAAGAGCCCTTCATCATAAAAATCTCTATGAAATAAATAGAGATATTCTTATACATCAATGTTGAGATGAGGTGAAGTGTTTTTTTTTTATTGTGCCCTGATCCGTATCAAACTTAAAGTCATGTGTAATTAGGTACCTAAACTGCCTAATATGGCTTTTTGTCTCCATGAACAAGATTTATACTGCAGTCTACTCTGCATTTAACTTGGAAAAGCAGAAGCAGACCTTCATGATTGCACCCTTTTCACTTTTTGTACTATGCCAAAAAAAGAATTTGGGCAGTGGCAGTCCAGCCAAGTGAAGTTATCTGATTTACCTTTTAGCTAGAAAGATATTTGTTTGTTTGTTTCTTTTGTTTCGTTTTGTCCCATGTCCCGTGTCCGAGTCCCGTCAGTGTCTGTGTGTGTGTGTGTCCCCCACTCCCCGCCCCGCTATCTGGTTTCAAACAGACAAACAGACTAGCTCACCAGTTCAGTTTATTTGGACTAATCAATTTTGACTAATTTTTTAAACTGACTAATAAATGCAGAGGAAAATAAGAGTAATATACTACAAAAGGAAATCTGAGCAATTGCCATATTTTTTCCACTGTTCCTATGAGTAAGATGCTTTCTTTTACATCACAGTGGGTTCATATAGTGGGATTAAATAATAATAATTTTAAATATATTACTTTTCATAAATAACTTCCCTACTTATCCAAATTTGAAAATTACCTAGGTCCCTTTTGATCCTAGATTGTACTTTCTTACCCACACTTAACGGAATATTTTAATTAATCATTCAATGAAAAGCATTGCTTATTAACGTGTCATGAATACACAGACAAATAAATAAAGAGAAAACTTCTAACATTCATAAAGTGATAAAAGGAATTTCCAGATCCTGTTTTTATAAAAGGATAGTTTTGACGTATATTTTAAAAATTATGATTATGAGACAAAATACACATAAGTCTTACTGGGCATTCATTCCACCAAAGCTTGCACTGCATATTGGCATGGAGAACTCAAATGGGGTTCGCAAACTTCAGTGTGTGGTTAAGCACATAAATACTGAATGCTAATAACCTAGACAAAGTTAAATAGAATAATTGACAAGAATTTAATAAAGTCAGCGATTTACACTGAAATGAATGTTTCTGCCCAATTAATTTCTCTATGGAAAACACTGGATTTTGCTAGTTTCTACATGTTCTAAGTTCTGCTTCTTTATAGTCTGCTTTTGGCTCTGCTTAAAATTGCACAAGTGACTGCAGGATACTTAATAAATCATAAAAGTTATCAGAACCCCTCACTGGTTTCCTTACTGTGCAAGAATAACACCACTGTCTTACTGGTTTATGGTGAGATTAAAATGTTGTATATAAAAATTTGGTATTATTCAATTCAAACTTTATGCTCTTACACTCTGATCCCAAAAATGTTACCTTGGAAAACTGAAGGTTACTTATGAAAGGAATAATCTAACCTGTTCACAAGATAAATGTTGAGTAGTTTGTACTTTTTCCCCGACTAGATCAAATGTGAAATTAAGTTTAATAAACTGGAAGTTGATTGCATGTAAATGATACATCTGCAAAGTAAAAAATAATTATTATTCTGAAAAGATGAGGGAGAACAGTTGTGTTCTGTGTTGAACAGTGGCTGAAATAAACAGTGTTGCCTTGGATAAGACTGAATAGGGGGTATATTGCTGTGGGCGCCTGCTGTAAACCACAGGATCAAGAGGAATCAGATAAGGCCTTCTTTAGACAGCAGAAAGAAACCTAATGATCATGACTGGTACTGATCGGGAACTTCAAGCAACATGACATCCACTGAGAAGGAAATAAGCTTTGGTGTGAACAACCCAGGAGGCTTCTGCAGTGGCTGATGAACTTTTCTTGATGCAGGTGATTCACAACTGACTAGAGACATGCTTTGCTGGACCTGTTAATTACAGGGCAGAAGAACTGGTCAAGGATGTGACGGCCAAGGGCAATGACCATGAAACCATGAAGTTTAAACTTTGACGAAAAAACCCAAGAAAAACAGTAGAATTATAAACAGAATTAGAACCCTGTATTTCAGGAGTACAGCTTTTCAATTGTCTAGGGATCTGTTTAGCAGGATTCCATTGCCAACAACCTTGGGAGGTAAAGAGGCCCAGCAAAGCTGCTTGATTTCCATGGGATACTTCCTCTATGGAAAAAAACCTATCCATTCAGACATGCAGAAAGCAGAGCAAGCAGAGCTGAAGGCCAGCAGGGATAAACCATGATCTCCTGTCTGAGCTTAAATGACAAAATTAAGTACCCAGAAGATGGGGCAGGGATACACTACTTATGACAGATACAGAAATATTATGCTGCAGCCAGAGATGGAGTTAAGAAAATCATAGTATAACTGGATTGGAAAAAGCAGGGGAAGTGAAATGGGGGAAGAGGGACTTTGTTAATCTATACTCAGGCAGCAAAAGACAGACTAAAGAGTATGGGGCACAATGTTCAGTGGGATGAGGGATTTAATGACTCTATGACACAGATGTCTTTCATCTAATGATGAAAAACCAATGTACTCAAAAGCCTTTTTGCTTTAGTTTTCACTGGAAATGTCTGACCTCTAGCCTTCCAGTTCCCCAAGTCTAAGAGAGGTCTGTGGTAGAGAAGCATTATCCTCAGTAGAAGAAGACAAAGTTGTGGAGGGTATGTGATCTGATGGGATGCGCCCTAGTGTGCTGAGGGAGCTGTTCACTGTCACTGGAAGGCCACCTCACAGCAACAGAGGGAGGTTCTTTGTGACTGTGAATGAACACAAATTACTCCCTGCTTCAAGCAGGGCAAGAAGTATGGAGCAAAATACTGTCATCAGTCTCACCTCAGTACATGGGAAAATTGTGAAGAAAATTCTTTTCAAATCCACCCCTACTTTGAGTGAAGAGTGTTCTTCAGAGATTCCTTCCTAAAGAAATTATTCTATGTTTGTGATTTGTTCCAGAAGCCAGCACTGTAAACTCACACTTACAGGTGGAAATAGTACCTGACAGTGGTTCCTGGATTTCAAATTAGAACTCATGTATGTTCTTACTGTTTAGTGCCAAGAGAAACCAGAAGGTGATAGGTGAAAAGCTTATGTTTGCTATGTTTGAAGAGATATGGAGTTTATATTCCTGTACTACATTCCTATCATTACTGATGTAAGTATCTCGGTATGTGTATCTGTGACTAAATCTAATCATACAAAAGATTAATCCGAAACCATCTTGCTATTTGTTCTCCAAATGAAATTACTCAAGACAAGAAAATGAAAGTGAACCAAAGAACCAATAAATTAGAAATATTTACATGGTCTGTCAGGTAGTAAAATAAGCCCTTTAAGCAAGCATGTCTTTAAATTACCAGTTCACGTTTTACATTGAGCAAAAAGGAGCCATTATATGACAGTGATCTTTGCTATCAGAATGCTAACAAATAAACACTAGAAGTAGCTCATACTCATGTAAGCCCTTCTGAAATAGCTTCATCAATTATATACAAGTGCCCATATTTAAGCCAATCTCCTTTTACCTTCTAATTACTTAAAAAAAAAAAAAAAAAAAGGTTCATTCCAAAGATCACACTGGATCAGTAAGGCCAGAATGTCTACCTCTGTCCGCAAATGAACAAAGCAACATATCAATAAACTACATCCGTCAACTGAATTTAATTGAATTTAATTACATGGAAGTTGGTTCCAAGAAAAGTTTTCACTTAAGAGAATTGTCTATTTATATGCATCCCAGTTAAGTGAATTCTATTATAATAGTGCCCAAAGACTGTTTCTCTGCATGTCACTGATTCAGCTGTCTCTTTCAGGCAAACTGCAATTTATATTGTAAACATGGAAAAACATTTAGATATTAACATAATCTTAAAATTCTAGTCAAATACAGTCAATCAATTCGAACTTCATGTGATGTTTTGAAATTCTACAACCTTCACTTTCTGACTATAAGTTAAATTCTTTCAAGGTAATGACTAAAACAAAAGTCATTTCAAGCTGCAGGATATACTCCAGGCTAGGCAGTACTTAAACTCAGGAATTAGGAAAGGCATATGAAACTGACTGTAAACCTAAGAAGATATTAAGAAAATTTCTGAGAAGAGGTCTGAGTGAAAACAGACTTCGATATATGAAGTCTGGGAATGTAGGGAAATGTTCTTTAGAGGCATATCTGTTTCATCTCTTTCACTTCTCCTTCCATTAACAGTTTCACAATCCCCTCAATACTGCTGGTTTTGGTTTTTTTTAAGCCACGTATTTGAGTATATATTACAATATTCTGTCTAGTTTTCTTGAACTGCAATTTCAGAATACCATGCAAAGCACTAAAATCCATTTAGGATATAATTTGTTTACACTAAAAATGTGATTGTCTACTGTGTGATCCTATTTCATTTCTTCCCAAATGTTTACTCCTATGCTGCAATCATAGTTTCTGCCTGAGATTAGAGTCAACATTTTCCTGAAGCACATTTCCATAGAAAAAGTCTTGTTCTCTTAGACTCTTTTTTTTTTTTTCCCCTTTGAATTTCTTTCAGTTAACCAAATCCTGCTCTTGCATCTGTCAACTGCACAAGATCAGGACCAGCCATTGTCTTGGTCTTTATTCTCTTTGCAAAACAGGTATTTCCTGGGTGATTCACAGAAGTGCTGAGAGGCAGCAGGAAACCCTGTTCCGCTGCTTCATCATCCCCTCTGCAGCAGAGTAATGTCACTGGGCCAACACTTGTGGAAGAGACCAGCACAAGAAGAATTCTGCAAAAGGCTCCACCAGATTCTTTCATAAGATCTTCTATTTATTTTTTTTCCCTTCATCATAAAAGTTTTAAAATGAACTTCTGGAAAAGAAGAAAATGTTTTACTGGAGGAGATATGACAGTTAAGTGAATCATCCAGTCTAGAAGTTCAAGTACTATAATTCTTCTGGGACGGATTTCATGGTTTTCATTTATGAATTTTATGTTTCTCCCTATCACAAAACACCTGGAGCTGGTGACTGAGAAATCACATTAACAAGTCTCACAGACCTCAGTAATTGACATTCACTCTATTACCAAACTTAAAAAAACCCAAAGAAATAAACAAAAAAGGAAACAATTGAGTCCATGAAAGATAATTACATCTTAAGGTTATTGTCATCAAGAAATCAATGCCTGTTCAGTCATGCAAATTATTTCCTGGTATACTGCTTTTCTGAAATTAACTCAGACTACTGATATATATAAAAACAAAGTAGATTTGTAAATCTTGTCCAAAATACCTTGGATATGATACCTCAATCTTTTTGGTAGAATGAATGTAAATTTCACCTGAAAAACTGAAATGTGAAAGAAACTAAACAACTTTTGGACTTCAGACGCTGAAATCAAAACTGCAAGAACACTATATATGTCCTTATGTGGTTTTATAGCCATTTATCGTTGCCACATCAGCCCTTGATCCTTTTATTATTGTTATTACCACTGTCCCAGGAAAGGTAAATATAATGTGGGAATTCAAGTCAATATCACTTTTGAAAATGGTATTTAATCATCTGCAAAAAAACAACAGACATAAAATAAAACTCCAGGTCTAGCAGAGGAGCACATGGAATCTGGGTAGCTAACTTCCTAATTTTGACCCTAAAAACTTTTTGTGCAGATGCTGCTTAACACACAGCATCTAACCCTGCAGGAGGCTTAGGAGCTCAAGCCTTCATAGGGTTGCACAACTCAGTTGTGTATCCATAAACTATGCTATATCCAACTACTAAGAAGTCTGAACCAAATGATAGCATAGCAGTGGCTTTTGTGCTCCCTCTTTTGATATTTAGGAACTAAAGATGTATGCACACCATAGGATACGGAAAACACTTTATTCTATCCTCTGCATGACAGAATTCGAACAATTTCCACAGTACTCAATGCTGAATTCCTAAATGAGCAGTTGGCAGTTTTTTGCTTCTTACATTGAAGATGTATCAACTGTGCAGGAAAAATATGAGATTCATTCACATCCATTTTGTTTGCATCAGTCAGGTCTTTATATAATGCCCATTGATTTATCCTACAAAGATAAGGCCACCGGCAATTACAAACTTTCTGTCTTACAAGCAGTACAGCGGTTGCTGTGTTTATATGCAGTTCATGCCTGAATAAGCATTGTTAAAGAAGAGCTTGATAAATTAGTCCAAGGAATCACACAGTAATTTCATCTAATTACCATTTGTCAGAACTTCATTACAATCACTGACTATTTTTAATTATATTAAGAAAGAGAAGATGTCAACTCACAATTTCACAATAATTCAGAGACTACACAAAAAGAATTCTGGATTTATCATTTTAAACTATGCTTGAGGTATCAAAGATTGCTTTCTATTTAAAACTACCAGCAGTTAAAGGGAAAAGCTTTTGTTGTTTCTTGTGGCGTTGCTTTATTATTTATTACTGGTTTAAGTACAACAAATTTGACCTAATAATATCCTTTCTCTATCTTCCGCAGCACAAAGAATGCAGACAGGTAGCTTTACTAAACATTGTGACTTTTTAGACAGTTCAACTAAAGTGAGATGAAAGTGGAGCATTATCAACACCTTTTCTACCTGCTTTTTAAAAGAAAGCTGCTGCAACTGAAGCTCCTGCATTGCACATACTCTTAAAAATCCCAATGCAACCAATTGGGAAACTCAGGGATTTAGGCAGAGGTGTGCATTTTCTGGATTATGATCAAGTTAATGGGAAAGACAGATACCAGGCACGAAAAAGATAATACACATAAAATTCATGCATTGCAGCATCCACTGTTGATATTAATCTCATATCCTAGTCAATTTTTTCTGACCTATATATTTCTTGTCAAATTGTAAGGTTTTAAGAGAAATTGGCTTGCAGATGAATAATTCATACACAGCAGTGCATTAAGGTATTGCAGCTTTTTTATTATTTTTAACATAATGAAGTACTGAACTGGCATTATGTCCTACTAAAATTCTATAAAAATATACTAGAAAGTATTTCAATGTTCATTCACTGCAAGGTAATTTGCTACTGTACTTTGAAGTAAATTTAAACTTGGAACTTGTCAGGCCTGAGATCCTGCATATGTAGGAGCAGACCTGTAGTTCAGTCTTCAGTGATGCCAACCCAAATTACCCAGTAATTTCAGTTACCTTTTTCTCACATGCTGCCAATATAATAACTATTATATTCTGCTGGAGCAGTAAAAGATTCTGGTGGGTTCAATTTGGATTTATGAAGTTGGTTTACAAGTTGATGAAACCGTCTTCAAAATATAAATGCTTCACTCACAAATTATTGAAAAATACCTCCCAGCCAGTAATGATTGCAATGAAATAGTAATTAAATAGAAATACTGCTCTGTGGAGATCTCTGTTGAAAAACTTGAGGTTAGAAATAAAGTTTACACAAAACATCATGGTTTACTGTCTTAAAATATGTATTGTGTTAAATGAATAAGTTTACATTTAATCTTTTCAATGTCACTGTTGTGAAGGGGCTTAATAATCCCAGCGGATCTCAAGCACCTTTTTTCCCCCAGAATATTGTCAATATCCCCACTGTTAGAAAACATTGTTCCTGACATCAAGATAAAGCGAGCCCCAGAGAAGACAAGGATCCACTTTGCTTCTGTTCATTTCATCATAAAGTAGCAAGATCATTAATCACACTCTTCTAGAAGTGTGCACAGCCTTGCTGACATTGTGCCCTGGTATCCTGCTTACACTAATTCACTTTGCTACTGCCTGGGCATGTTGGTTCCTGGGGAAGAGCTGGCACAGTGGTGCTGTCAACCATCCTTGGACCACACATGGTGCAACATCTTGTCCTACCCTGGGCTTCTTCAGTTTGGAAAGGAAACTGAGCAGAAGCAGAGCAACTCTTTCTCTGTAAGGTCACATAACTTTGCACGTGAAACCAAGTTTCACTAAATTTGCAGCTTACTCACTATTTTGCTGTCCTTCTTCTACACTCCTCCAACACACAGGAAAATAAGCTCAGGCATTTCATTCTGCATCTATCATTTATCTACAGAAAGAGGAACACTTGAAGAGTAATTACCAAGTTACAGAGCAGACAACTTTACTCTCAACTGCAATTTCTAAACACCAGTTGGTCTAAATACTGATCATGTTTATTGACTACTGTATGCCCATCATTGATAATAGAAAAGTAATTCCCTGCACATTGTTCTTTAGGGTTTTTTTTTTTCAGATTTCTAAAATAAATTATCTTAGGATGTGGGAGAACATAACATTTTACCAGACAACTCCATGGAAAGGAATGTGAATAGTAACCAAATAATTTCCCCAATGTATTTTGCACTTTTTCCCCACCTTTTTTTTTTTTTTTTAAGAACATGGCTCTCTAGTTTGATATGACTTGCTTTACTAAATGGTCCACTCATTTTAACTACATTTGATTTTTTTTACAAGAAAATTATGCAAAATATTAAGGAAGAGAATACAGACAAGAATGGCAACAAAATTTAGCTCATTCAAGTAAGATATGTACCACTGTCCTTACTAAAGTATTCTAAGATGAAAAATAGAAATGACCATTCCTATTGAAAATATTAATATTTCACCTGAGTCTACCAATCTGCTCTTCACAGAGATTACTTAAATTAAGCTAAATCTGGTACCAGGTCACCTTTTTTAAGAAATTCTAAGTGAAATGGCATCAACAAGCAATACTCATAGATTGAAAAAATAATTGAGATCTATTAAAAACATGCATTTCTGTAGAAAAAAATTGCAGTCATACCCTATGCAGACTCAAAGTTTTCCTGTTCTTATGTGCCCATATAAAGTTGAATTTTGTTCCTTCCTGTATCCAAAACTTTATCACAGTCTCTTTAGTCTCATGCTGAATATCTGCATTCCCCATCCTGCCCTTCTGTTTTTCTTCCTCCTCCACACTCCCTCACACTCCTTCACCAGCCTTCAAGACTGAATGCTTTTTACCTTTCCCTCCCTTTTCTTTTACCCCTATGGTTTTTTCTTCCTGTTATACTTTTTCCACTTTCACTTTTCACATTCTCTTCAGTCTCGCTTTCCCCTCTTATCAGACCATATATGAACTTTGCTGCAAGCACAGTTGTATGAAATGATTTTCAGTGCTG
The DNA here is from genome assembly GCA_013396735.1 of Grallaria varia. NCBI lineage: Eukaryota > Metazoa > Chordata > Aves > Passeriformes > Formicariidae > Grallaria > Grallaria varia. Next base: position 151,847 of record VWZG01002135.1, read on the forward strand.
CCAGCAGCTGGGACAGTATTGCTTTAATGATCCTTCATGTGAACCAGATTAAAAGCCTCAAGCACAAGTGACCTGTAGTCCAAAACAACCTCATGTTACAGTCATCATACTGCACACCTTAGTTTTTCCATTCTGTAGAGTCTATATAGAACATACAGACATTGTACATAGACAAAGATAAATCGAATCACTTTATTTACACTAAATTTAAAGCTGTACATGTCATCTTTGTGTATACCAAACTCATTTTAGAAGCTTGGTTTCAGGGAGCTCAGCCAAGAGCTTCTCATCTCTTTCAGTGAATGCAGTGCTTTGTCAGTCTTTGGTTTCGGAGGCTCCATCCCCTCACCCAGTTCTCCAAGCACCCCAAGCAATGTTGTACTTTTCCACAACCTGGCAGAACCGGAAGTGATAGAACTACATAATTAATTTGTAAATCAGAACACTGAACTTTTCTCAGTGGATACATCAAAGGATTTACAGAGGAAAGAACAAAATAGCTCCAGTTGCAAGCATTTCCCTAAGGACTGAAACATCATGTGTTAGCAGATACAAGATATTTAAACAAATGTAAAAAAAGGATAATAGTGCATAAAATCATAATAACTCAAGATAAGTAGCAAATTAACACAAGTCTTTTATAAATTAGCTTGCTTTATAAAAGCACTCAATTTACTAACAGCTCAGAGTCTGTACTCTGTTTCTGATACCGAACAATGGTTTTGAGTTCCCAGGAGGCTGCTCACTCTATCTGTTTGGTTCAATAGGACACCTCGACAGCTCTGCTCTACTGGGGTTGTGACAGCTTTGTTCAGGCAAACAGCAGAAGCCTGAGCAAGGGAACTGTTTTCTGGGAATAAATAGTGCTCTGTATGTATGTGCAGCTCCGGAGGCCTCTTAGTCACGGGATTCCTGTTCTTTGCTACATTTGCAAGGAAATCTGCTACAAAAGCAAAGCTAATTTTAACCACCTTTCCAAACAGCCATTTTTATATGGTAGAAAACAATTTTCTTCAGATGATTTTTCTAATAGTGCTGCAGTTAATTCCAAATGAGGACCGTGGTGGATTTTGATCCCAGCTCCCCTATACTTAATTGGAAGGCTGAGGCTAAAAATATTCCCAGTGGTCATCCATGCCACAGTGTAAGATTACATTTAATATGCCAATCATTGGGTTCAGGCAGAAGGGCATAAAAAGCTGCAGAACTTAAATTTTATTATTAATGCTAAATTGACTATCACATCAGAATAACAATACTCCATGTGTTGCTTGAAATAATAATGCATTTCCTTATATGAACTCTTATTAATATGATTAGGTGGTGAAGTACAAAGTAATGCCCAAAGTGAATTCATGATCATTTGCTGTACTAGGCCACACTGAAAAATTAATGTTTATAAACTAAGTAGATGTCCTGCAGCAAATACTACATTCTTAATAAATTTCATACAAACAAATACATATAAATGAAAGGGGAACATTTATTAAAAGTTCCTTATTCAATTTTTAAAACAGCTTAGTAAATCTATCACATACTAAGTGAAAACAATATGGAAAGAATTACTTTAAAATGTTCAACTGTTTTGACTGACATTGCACCATGAATCGCAGTACAGCACGTCAGCTTTTGGAAAATGTGTTCAGGAGAGCTAATGACAGGCTTCACAACTGTGTTTAAATGCGTAGTCATGTATGAGGGCCATAGCTTGGATCAGAGATTTATGAAAACAGGTGTATACAAAAAGTATTTCAGATTTGTACGTTCTTAACAGAGAAACACACCTCCCACCTTAGTATAATGAAGCTCTCTTAACTGCACCCTTTCTTGGGACCTGAGATTGTAGGCAGGAGGCTGCTGTTTCATTTCCCTGGGAAAACTGGGCAGCCTGAGGGAAAGTAAAACACCGCATCCCTCTGGCATGTCATTTAGCTCACACAGCAGCCTGATCATGCTTTTGCACTTAGCTACCTAAGGTTGACATCATCTTACATACTTGTTACAAGTAATAAACTTTACTTAAATATAATGCAATACTCCAGAGAACTGTTTAAAGGTAAGTACAAGAGTGTTTTTTAAAACATGCCTGAATATATGATTTTGGATGGAGACATATTTTCTCTATACAAGCTGTACAGGAAAGTCAAGCTTGGAAGAAAAGGTAAATCAGATTTCTGTTCTCTCCACAGAAGAAAAAAGGAAGGAATACCAACAAAATATATAAGCTTCTGTATTCTTGCTCTTTGAGCTGCTTACTTTCTGTTGAAGTGCTAAGTTTTATTAATGCAAAATAATTTGAGATGGTCTGAGCAGCATCCTACTTTTTTAATTACACCCTTAACAGAAGTATATATTCAGCATTCTAACTGTCCAATTATCAACATCTATTCAGAAAACTGCAATTCAAATCTCTAAAAACAATCTATATCTGTATTTACATATATATATAAAAATACATTACCCTCCTGTATGTTTTACTTCATTCTATTTTGTTCTTTTCTGTGATGTTTAAATAACCGACTTTAGTATATACAAAAAAGAAAAAAAAAAGGCTATTGATAGGTCTGTGACCCTTGATCACAGACTAACTTTAACATGTAGGTAGTTGCCCCAAGCAAGAAAATCTAGATAAAAATTATTTAATACCACTGCACTGCAAAACTGAACTAATTTTGACTTGCCTAAGGCAGCAAAATCTAAAGAGTTCCCATTTTATGACTGTCACCTTCCTATTCACAACTATAAATTTACAATACATTACTTATTTTGCATTAAAAATATATTTATTAGCATCAGAAGCTTTCAGTTGACTAATATTAATGCTGAAATATAAATGTCAGCATACTAGGTTGGGCTAAAGTAAATTTTTTTAATTTTCTTTTTTTTCAGAGCAACTCTCAACGGTGCTGTGTTTGGATTTTGGCTGAGAACAGTGTTGATAACACAGGGATATTTCAGCTATTGCCAAGCAGCACTTAGACAAAGTGAAGTCCTTTTTCTGTTTCTCATCCCAGCCCACCCGTAAGAGGGCTGGGGGTGCACAATTATCTGAGGGGACACAGTGGGACAGCTGACCCTGGCTGACCCAAGGGAAGTCCCACACCATATGGTGTTTTGCCCAGCATACATGAGGAGGAAGAGGGGAGTGGGGAGTAGGAGGAAATTAGGATGTTCTGAGTTAATGTGTTTGTTTTCCCAAGTAATGGTTAGACATAATGGAACCCTACTTTCCTGAACACCTGCCTGCCAATGGGAAGCAGTGAATGAATTCCTTATACCACTTTTCTTGTGTGTGCAGCTTTTTCTTTACCTATTAAAATGATCACGTTCCCTATTCCACAGAGGGGAGAAGGGAGTGAGTGGCAGGGTGGGACACAGCCACTGCTCAGGGCTAACCCAGAGCTGTCAGTATAACACTTCTGCTGCTCACAACCTTCTCTGATATCTTTCTTTTTAACTACAAGTTACACCATCATATCTCTACAGATAATAACAAGATTTTTTAAAGTATTTATTTTTTCAATTCAAGTTACAAATTAATGGTCCCAGAAACATGGTTTATCCCCATGTTAATACAAATGGAACACATTCCTCTAAAACCATTCTGTTTATCTCTCCCTATTGCAGAAACCAATGTCTTACTGAAACTTTAACTTTGATTGTTCCTAGTTGAAAGAAAGTTCAGTTGATAATTTTTTCATCTTGCAGCAGTAAGGTTTTTGTCAAAATATGATCTGGAGGAACATGTCTTTCAGGCTTTCTGTCACAATAAGGAAATGCACAGTTCTGAGAGCACACAGCGAAAAAGGTCAAAATGCTGAGAATACTTCTCATACCTGTAAGCCTGCAGAGCCATAAAATAAATTCAGTTTTTATGTAAGAATTTATAGTAGCCAATAGTGGAAGTTATCTTCTAGTTCAGTGAAAAAATCTATGCACAGACAGACTGTCACCAAGAAAGGAGAATTAAGAGAAACAGGAGATACTGGGAAACACATAATTGAACACCACAGAAAAATGATCGCTATAGAAGCTGTTAAAGTAAAACTGTGTTCTGCACACTTTTCATCTGTTAAATCAGACCATGCTGAGAAGCATCTACTGGCTAAGTCTCACACTGATCCCTGAGGCTCTTCACAAAAAAGCAAGTCACAGTTGGAGGCAGTGGAATGCAAGTTCCAGGGCAGATGACAAAGCCCTAAGCTACAGGTTCTCCTTTCAATATCATATTTGGATCATCATTCAATCAGTGACCAACTTTATTGCTTTCAGAGCTGTAATAAGCCATGAAAAATATGGCAAAGGATCACAGCATAAGGTTCTCATGTTGCTTTATTTAATAGATTTGATCTATTACCAGCCTACAGTTGAAATCATGCCCTTGAATTTGAACAGGAAGTGAATAGAAGAACTAATTGCATACGATTAGGGATCTCTATTACAATCACTTACATTGCTGAAGGTGATCCCACAAAATATTAAGCAGTCCCTAATCTAGCACCTCTGCTTTCATTGGTCAGAAAGTATCTTTGACTTTATTTGATTCTCTAAGTCACACTTCACCTGAACAGATCTTTGGTTAACTTTTGGTAATCACGGTTCTCTGTGTTTCTCTTCTTCAGTTAATTGACTTTGGTCCACCACAGGACTATCCCTAAGAATCCCACCGTGTGTCTGAAAATATCGTCCAAACACTTCTTGAACTCTGTCAGACTTGGTGCTGTGACCACTTCCCTGGGGAGTCTGTTCCAGAGCCCAACCACACTCTGGGGGAAGAACCTTCGTCTAATATCCAACTCAAACCTCCCCTGACACAACTCCAGGCCATTCCCTTGGGTCCTGTCACTCATCACCAGAGAGGAGATATCAGTGCCTTCCCCACCTATTCCCCTCACAAGGAAATTGCAGACTGCAATGAGGTCTCCCCTCAGTCTCCTCTTCTCCAGGCTGAACAGGCCAAGTGACTGCAGCCACTCCTCATATGGAAAGGGACCTCCTTCCCCTCAAGGCCCTTAATCATCTCTGTTGCCCTCCTTTGGACACTCTCTAACAGCTTAATATCTTTCTTATACTGTGGTGCCCAAAACTGCACATGATATTCCAGGTGAGGCCACCCCAGTGCAGAGCAGGGCAGGACAATCCCCTCCCTCGACTGGCTGGTGATACTTTGCCTGATGCCCCCCTAGACACGGTTTGGCCTCCGGGCTGCCAGGGCGCTGCTGACTGATACTCAACTTGCCATCGACCAAGAGCTCCAGGTCCCTTTCCACAGCACTGCTTTCCATTATTTTTATTTTAATTAAAACAGTACCTTCTGGTTTTCCATATCGCATACTTTTTGCAATCTATTTTGATCTTCTATATTTAATTTGAAATAGTAATATTAAAAAATATCTACCCCAAACTCTAAGCTTCCTAACACATCATTAATAACAATACCATGGAAGCTCACCAGCATATGAGTAATTTAATAAATAAATTTTCTTACTTGTTTTTTATTGCTTGTATTGTAAGGGCTGGTCTAGCAACTTTTGTTATATCCAGTACACTGATACACCTTAAAAACAGACTTGTCTTCATATTAGTGTAGGAGTAAACTACTGTGAAAACACTAAAATAAATTCTGGTCGAGCATGAAGGTGACTGCATTCTTACTGCAGCTTTCACTGGTACAAGTATGTGGGCAACAGTTTTCAAGCCAATCTGTTAAAACCAGCCAACTCTACCCACTCGCTTCTCACAGCCATCTTAGCTAATACAGATAAACTCTGCCAGATCAGACCAACCACCCACTGCTTCAGTTTTCTGGCTAAAGTGGCCAGTAACAGATATTTAGGGAGAAGTGTAGGAACAGAGCAAGCATTCAATGATAAAACTTCCTTTTAGCTTCCAGCAATTGCTCCAGGACTTCCTAAATTACAGGTAGTTCCTGTATATTTAACAGTCATCAGGGTTCTTTTGTCATAGTTTTATTGTGACTTTTAGACATCCCTTTCAGTTTATAAAGTTCCATTGAAAAAGTCTGGGGTTTTTATATAGATTAAGCCTTGACTAGGTATTGAAAAAAAATTTTCAAAAAAGTAAAAAATCCCCTAACCCCACTCCCAAGCCCCACCCCTTTCCACAAAACAAAACAAACAAAAAACAGTGAGAAGACCATTATTGTTGGCTTTAAAATACACTGAATATGAACTGCAGGTTGCCTCTGATTGCCAAGCACTAGTCTGTTAGTATGGAAGTAATAACCATGGTCTGCTTCTTACAGGTAGTCTGCATTGGCAGGTTTGTGCAAAGTAAGATTTTTTATCTGAATAACAATTTGCTAGTGATTGTGGGCTAACTCCATCTATGAATACTACTAGTAAGGCACACCTGAAACCTGAATTAACAAAGCAAGAGACTGATTGAAAGCTAGTGCGTTCATCAGCAGGCAAAGGTAGGGGTTCTGAACTGGTTTCTACCTCTCTCTGGGAGAGGGAACTGGTTCAGCCTCTTGATTTCAGAACTACATGAGTTCAGTGACTAAGCTAAGTAGCACAGGTATCTCATTAGTGTTCTTAAAAGGCTCTGGACAAAGATGTTTTTTTTCTCCTTCAAATACTAAAAATTAAGTAGATTGTTCCATATTCACTGTTAGCATCTGCAAAGACAGCTGGTATGAAGTACTTTCACACACTACCTGGAAGTAACATCCCCAAATAAACAAGTCATTAGTAAATCCTTATTTACACAACTAAAAGCTGCCATTTCATTTACCAGAAATGATACTAAATGATCCTTCCATTCATAAAAGAGCTGAAGAAAATTACTGAATGGTGAACTGCTGCTACCACCACTGATTTTCTGCTGGCCAAGTTACAGTACTGCCTCTCCAGAGAGGCCAGTTGAGCACCTCCCATAGATAACTCAGTCATTATGAACCCTTTTATTGTAATAGTGTTCTTCTAAGTGAAAAAAATCTGATAAAAGTATTGGTAAGAAAAGATTCTTTTAATCAGAAATATTTAAGGCAAAAAAAACACCCAAACAACACAAACCACCTCAGGCATTCTCCTACACTATAAGTTCAGAGTTTTGTTAAACTCCAAGGAAAGGGGACAAGTGAAGGGAGAAAAAATATGGTATCCAAATAATTTAATAGAGCACTCCAAGTAATTCAAGAAAGGAAGAAAAACTGCTTATAAGAGAAACAAGCAACTTAGTCTCCTTTTAGAGGCTTTTCTTTTGTTGCGTAATGCAATAATATCATAGTAGAATTAAAGTTCACTGAAACTGTCTCTCTCTGCTTTCTCCCTTTTCCTCTCCCCTTAAGCATATGTAAGTTCAGTGTAACATGGAATGAGCATATCTTTATTGTTAGATTGTATTGAATTGAGTAGGCATTTTATATTTTATTTCTTAGAAGAAATTAAAAGTATTCATATGTTTTAATTGAAAGTATATTTCTAATGTCCTAAAATCCTTCAGATTTTACATATCCATGTAATTTATGTCTCACTAGGGATATCATAGCCTGTCGTGTCAAGGACGTGGGAAGAATTTTGTTTTCAGATTGCAGCCATTACCTTTTCAGAACTGCTATTGTCCTTCATCTCACTGGTTTTCCTATGAATGCAGACCACCTCCCCAACTTAAACTGAAGGAAACTGTTGGCAAGTATTTCTGGATATTTCTCGACAGCTCATACAGTTTTTAAATGTCCACATTCCATAATGCATGAATCTATGCTATAGTATTTGCTATGTGTACGCATTTTTTTTATTTTTAAAAACTACATCTTTCTGCATGAAGAAAGAAATACTATAGAGGCATAACATCTGTAACTTGCCTCCAGAAATTACTATGTACGGACTATATATAGACTATATATGGTTAGAAAGGAGAAGTAGCATACATGTATTTTCACAGTAATTTTTTTTTTTCCTGCAATAAATTTCTTAATAGCATGGAGTTGTTAGCTTCTGGAATGCATTCTCTCAGTTTTCATAAACATGGAACACTTTGATTTTAGTTTAATAGGAAATACAATATTTATCTTTACAGGAGTCTGAAGTCACCTATTTGCTTTCAGAAAATAATTATGAGCAAGCATACATGCAATTAAGGCATTCACAATCTCTTATCAATAAATCGACTTGGACAAGCTCTCTCTGGCTGAATAATTCAGTTTTTGATACCCATTCAATATTTTAGCCACTGCTGAGATTCCAACAAGAGTGCTAATTAGTGCCAATTGTGAAGCTGGTTTCTGTGCTACAGCCATCTGTCTTACAGATACTGAATCATTTCATTATTTTAAGGTTTAATTATAGATGTCTCAAAGCATTTAAGACCAACCATTCATTATTTAAAAAAAAATGCAATACTGCCATCAGATACTAAAAAGAGGATTTTCCAGATAATATGGTTTACAAGAGACACACTAGTTGCAAAGTAGAGCCATTACACTAGCAACCTTTCTGTAAAAGTCAGAGATGAGCAAAACCAAATTATTAACAGTACTCATAAAATGAAAATTTGCAGAAAGAACAAACTCAAAGTACTTTTTGTTTGTAATTTCAAAATTTCCTGGGAAAATGTTGAAACTTTCACTTGTTGTATGGATTTCATGTGCAATCATTGAGAGTGTTTGCACTATTTTTATGCAATAGTGGAACTGCATTAATTATACCATATTAACAATATGCCATGAAATTATAACTGAACCATACCTGAAAAAAAATAAAAATTAGAACTTTAAAGGTGTAACTCAGACTTGGCCCTGGATATGTAGAATAAAATGCATTTAACTTTACTTAGGTTTTTTGTCTTTCAGTTTTTGCCTCTCATCCCTCCCTTTGCACCAGCCCAGTCTGCACCAGTGGAGTGGACACACAGCAGCAATGAACTGCCCACTGGGTTCATCCTTCTGGACAAGAGAAGTTACATCACACACATGCCGTACATCCCTTAAAAGGATGACTTTTCACTACAAACACCAATGGCTGGACTTTTAATTCCATGCTAATGAAAATCTCAAGGAAAAAAGATAACATGCTCCCAAGGTTTTACTGTTCTTTTCACACAAAATAGCCAATGCCAATATGTAATGGACACATACTATATTTTGTTGTATGGAGCAACACTTCAGATTAACTACTGCAGCTATTCCCAAACATGAAGTTTTGATTTGAAAATGAAGTGTTTAGGAAATCATTACATTAATTGGAAGTACTGGAGACTGAAGGGAAAAAAAATAGGATAGATAATTCTATAAAAGAACAAAATAAGATGTGATTTAAAAAATTCTCTCTCCCCTTTTGTCTGGGGATAGGTGGCACCAAAAGGATTCCCCTTAACCTTTTTTAAATCAATTGAAAAACAATACATATTACAAAACCAGCTCTTGTCTCTTGTTAAAATAATGAAATATGTCTGTATCTGAGTTTTAGGCTACAGGACACTCCACAAAACAATAAAAATTTCCTTAAAATACAAACCAGAGTTTAAAATTTTAAACAATGAACATTTTAATTCAGCCAACACAATAATTAGCCTACTTCTATGTAAATCAATTCATAATTATTAATATCTCTTCACTCCTGAGTACAATTTCTCAGAAAACATTTTTCCAAAACATTGCAGAGGGGAAAAAAAAAAAAGAGTTATTAATAAGTACCTCTCTTAACCTCTTTTTTTAAATTAGATAAATGAGAAGAAATTAAAGTCTATAATGAAATATTTAATTCCAAAACAAAAGCTTTGAAAAAGGAAGAAAGCAGCTTTGATACTTCATTGAATGGATTCAGACTAAGCATAGACCGTGACAATCTCCTTTTCTCCGGGGTCAGAAACCTGCCCATATAGATATGATCCATCCAATATAGGATATTAGTAGGGTTCCTTGGATAATTTTGTGACAACTAGTATTTTGTCACTTTGTTCTGTTATAATAGTAGAATAATGCCCTGACCTGTAAATGTCTTTCCCTGGATTTCACGCCTGAGTTACCCTACTTAAGGCCATGGGTTATTTTTCAATATAAAGATTTAACCCCCACGTCACCACATAAATTTCCATTTTCTTACTTGCATAACGTGAGTCTTTTTGTCTAGCCTGGAGCATATACAAAGTTTTATAACTCACTGCATCTTGCATCTCTCTGCAATATTTCATATTTTCTATGACATAAATATACAATATATATTCAACACAGTTTTACTGACCTCATTGATTAGCATCTGTATACCTTGCCTTACATAGCTCTTTATCCCATAGACCAAGTAAATACTTCCCTCTGGGTGTTTTCACTACTTGATGGAAGTAGGGGATGGTGTACATCTGATTAAAGGCTTTTATGCACAATGTAAATTTATCTAAACTTCCTCAAAAGCAATGGAAAAAAAGAAGTATTTTCCTAATATTATTCATCTTAAATTGACGCAAACATCTGAAATAAGTTGGATGAATGGTACCTTATTTTTTAACCGAATATAAGGTGATTCTAGGGTCATGTAGACAGCTGTCTGCTCATGTCTAAGGGTTACTGAGGTTAATTCTAAATGGGAAAATGTCAGGTCAATAAAAAGGGTGCACGTTTTCTGGGGTATGATACTAGAAATAGGATCCTGGATATAAGCAGTTTTGCTCCATAATGAATGGGCAGAGTTCAAAAGGCCTGAGTTGGGACCCAATGGTTTACACAGCAAAGTATGGCAGTAGACTGCAGTCAACTGCGATGTGCCCATAAAGATCTGGGTATGCTCCAATCTGGCAAATGGAGAAGACTGGAGACTCAGTCTCTTAGGTCCCATATTTTTATACATAAATCTGGGTTATCTATCTCTAAATATTTTGGATTGCAGAACTTTGTCAGTCATCAAGTATCTTGCAAACCACTGTGAAACCCTTTATCATATTTTAAACTGAAAACTTCATGACAATTATGCAGTTTTGTAGATCATGAAGGATCCTGCACAGATCATGACTCATCTAGTTTGATTCCATGGTTTGCACAGTAAAAAAAAAATGGAGACTACAATAGCTCAGCTTGCTCTTAATTGCACAGATATCCATACTGATCATGAGAAAGGCAGTCCTAGCCACCCAGCTTCAGAGTACTCTGGGGCTAGGGGTTTCTGTCACTCGTCTTATTGAAACTCTGTAACTATACGGGCAAAAAGAAAGAAGCAAAAAGAAGGCAGACCCCACAAACACGATCAAAAAAAACCAATCAACCAAAAATCCCCCAAACCAAACAGCTATCCTACCCTCCCACTGCCCCCCAAAAACCAAACAAAAATCAGAGAAGAAGAAAAATTACACAAGAGATTTATGGTTAAGGCAGTTGCATTGAAGTGGGGAAAACCACAGTCTATTGCATATTAGTACATTTTTGTATCTTATCAATTTGGTATTTAATGCAGGTATGTCACTTCTTACTCCCCAGTGAGTACTCCAACAACAAGATGGACAGCCCTTTTTAGTTTCTGGTTTTTGGGTGTTTTTTTTTTTTTTTTTTGAAACCACGGACTCTGTCATACATTATTATCAAACTTCAAAACTGGGATGTGGTGATGTAGACAAAATAAGACATATCCGAGATAGTTCTGAACAACCCGTCTCACAAGTACCAAAAACAAAATAGCAAGACAGCATGACCAAGCTAATTAACCCTGGCCTGCTTGTGGTAGCAGAGTTGGTTGATTCAGAAGTCTGAGCCAGCTCAGAAATCATTCTGTACTACTTACACTGCCCACAGCAAGAAGGAAAAAGAAGTACTCAGCTTCTGAGCAGTGGGGTTTCTACATAAGTATAGTAGGTATAATATAAACACTGTGAGTCTACTAGAAGAAAGATGTAAATATTTTGTTTCAAATTATAAGATGGTGATAAATGTGGATTTCAGGAAATGCTGCTTGTAAAATACTGCCAGAAAAGTATTCTACACATCTGAAGCAGATTATTAAATTAATTTTTATTCATACCAGAAAAAGAGTGGAAGCTAATTATGTATTTCCCCAGCAGCAAAGCTAGAGGTCTGAATTTTTATACAGATTCCTACCAGTGAGGTCTGCTCCTTTTCCACATGAAAGAATAGGTGTTTAGTTCTCTATTTCACCAGATCTGATGTTTGGTACATACAATGAATCAAGACTTCATCTATTAGTTTCTCTTTGGTAATGCTGAATAAAGAAAAAAAAACACACCTCTTTTTTTTCTAAACAATTTTATTTAAAATACTTCTGACTCCAGGTGACATACAGACCCAGAGTAGAATTTGTTTAATTGGTAATCACTTTCTGCTTGAGCTATTTGCTAAACACTGGGGTTATTGAGAATTATAAAAAACCAAACCAAAACACTTCCATTTTAAAACAATAATCTGGCAATTAAAACTAAGTAAGTTTAAAGACCCATAGAAAACACTTTAATTAGTTTATATACACAATACTAATTTTTAAAAAACTGAGATCTCAGTATTATGCTTACTAAGTCTCTTTCAATTAGTTGCAGAATTACATTACGGAAATAATTGCATTAGATAATTTCAAAGTATTAAAAACCTCCAAAACCAGAAGTTTCATACAACGCATTTACTTGCATAATTTCTTGGATTGTATCTAATTTGTTCTACAAATATATGCCTCTTTTTTATGTGACTTTTACTTCCCTACTCATTTGGAAAGAAGTTAGGAAAAGTTAACCTGTAGAATTTTCCAGTTCTCTCCAGTAAACAAATGGCTGAGGTTACTGTCTCTGCTGCAAGTAAAATGTTAATTGCCACATAATCTCTCTGCTTTAATAGAGAAGACAAAAAAACCCCTACAGGATCTAAACATACAGCTCACTTCCAATGGCAACAAAATAAGTGACAGAAAATGGGGTGTATGCTAAACCTATGAAAGGTATCATGAGTCTCTATGCAGAGAATAACACTATTACTATTAACAATTATGCTTTGTTGTGTAGTTTTCAATAGTGGGTTATGTCTCTGTAGGTGCTCTGGAAAGCTAGCAGCAAATACACTATACGTGTTAATTAGAAAAAATATTGAGGAGCCAACTATAAGGATGCTTCGGCATTTTTCTAGTACACTGAGGAATCAACCTTAATATAAGGCAGAGCTTATCACAGTCATGTCACCCTTCACAAAGAGAAAAGCTGGTTTGTCACAGCTGCCTGAGCATACACGACTCTGAGATGCATCTTTGCTGGATCTGGATCATTGTAATTGACCAAATATTCATAAAGGATGTCTATTCTGGATAGCCTCTAGATGCTATTTGCCCAGAATAAATTATAGTTAAAAAATTAAAACCATGACAATCTGCTAACAACTGTCAATGCCGACGCAGACATGGTAAAAGCTTGAACACTATTACTAACTGCCCTGACAACACAAGCAGCTTCAACTTCCATTGGAAAACAACACTGTCTTAATCATACTGACTGAGGTTTTCTCTTCAGTATTTTTACACAAGCTGTTACACCATTGTTAACAATTAGTGGTAACAGTATGATGGACACGTTTTTTTGGAAATGATTGCCACCATATCCAAAAGATATATAATTGGTAGAATAAGCATTCTCCTTCTTAGATCTATCCCTAATGGCTCAATTTGATCAAGTATTAGCATTATGTTTAGATGAAGTCTTTACTTTATTCTGTTTTTCAGAAAAGTAATTCTCTTTATGTCCACTTCCTAAGGAGCAAAAAAGGTGAACTGATGATTCAAATCAAGAACATTTGTCAAGGTTCATATAGCACAATATAAATGCCACTGGGGAGAGACTAGTATGTGTCTCATTTTATCTGGCAGAGAAATCTATTAGACCCAAGTTCAGCTGCTGCCTTTGTAGGGATATTCCTCTACAATTTCAATGGGAGGGAAACCAATTACAATGAAAATCATTGTTAGTGCCTTTATTTCTAATCAGTCATAACAGGACAGAGTACATATTAAACCTGAATGGGCTGATGTAGAAAAAAATATTAGTATTCCCTGTTAAATTTATTGTTCATATTTGAATAGATATGTTGGATGTTGGACTATCTTGCTTCAGACTAGTCAATTTTCTTCATTGTTGCGTATTCACACTAAGCTATTCAACATAAATAAAGAAGTACTTTTAAACTGAAAGAAGTTGCTTGAGTATTACTTTCTTACACATAAAGAGTAATAAAATGAATGACAGTGAAAAATAAACATTTAAAAATTCTCAGTTTCATATAATATATTTTTGGAAAGGGTTATTTTGGTACTGTTGGTTTGCCTGAAAAAGTGGATAATTGATAGTTAATGTGTGAATACACACAACAGAATTAAATTATGCATTTTGTCAATGCCTCCATGCATGTCTCAAATCCTTCACTGTCTCTACTATGTGATTCAGTCTCCAGATTTGAGAGAATACTGAATTAATCTTATTTACTTTAGTTAACGATTGAACAATGCCTGTGATAAAGACAAATAACTTCACTGGGAGAGTAGCTGAAAAAAGTAAAAAGGAGGAAAAAGGAATAGAGTGTGGAATATTTCTGAAGACTAAATGAAAACAAGTATCTGATAATAACACCTGTGCAAGTATCCACATGAAGACTATGGGAGAACTCTCAGAGCAGGAAACAGACTGAAGAGAGGCAAAGCTGTCCTTTTCAAAGCAGGGGACCAGGCAAAGTCCAGGACAGCAGAATTGGTCAGGGAAAACAAATGTTTTCTCCAGAGAAAATGAGCATGAAGTTAATCCCTAACATCTCTTAAAGTGTGAGAGGGAACCATTTGTTACAAAAGAGACAAAAAAACAAAAAAAAAGGGAAAAAAAGAGATGAACACGTGACTGTAAAACAATGGAAGTTGAAGTTAATGCACTGATCCAGGAATAGGTGAATTGCACAAACTGCATTTAAACAACTCTAATTTTTTTGTTTTCATTTCAATGTGCTATCTCTATAGTACACATAAACTGAAGATGTCATGTTAACTAAGAATGGCATTTGGGAAAATACAACCAGATCTGTGAGTTACAGATTTATGAGTACGACTGTATTTATTTATGATTGCTAAAGGACTCTGAGACTGAAGCTGTGATAAGCTAGATCTGTTTTGTTTTAATTGTCTTTGGAAATCATGGTTCTTTATGTAATGTAATCATATATATACATATATATATGAATCTAAATCGTAATTGCAGCTCTAAAATTGAAAAATGTAATTTAATTTTATAAGTTATTTCATTCCATGGGGAAACATTTTCTGCATTAATTTAGACCAGCATGGCATTTGAAGAGATTAGCAATGAATCTTAACTTTTAAATAGATATCATGATGGTAGCATGCATTAGCAGTCATGTACATTCATCATTCACAATTCTTCATAAATGTATTGTCATTCATTGGTTATCTGCTATTTAAAACCTCGATTGATGCTGACAGCATCAATTATGCATAATTTTTACAGACTGGGGTCCAAGAACCATCTTATGTATTATTGAAGGGAGCCGTCTTTTTACTTACATGTGCATTTACATAAAGAAGCTAAAATGCATGTAAAAAATATATGAAGAATTCCTATGCTAATGACATATTCAACAAAAAAAAAAAATGTGCACATGCTGAAAAATTAACTCTGAAAATCAAGAAACAGCACAAAATATAGTCTAATTAAAACTGTTACCCAACGTAAGGACATTTACAGGTGTGACAAAGTCAGCAAAGTATTACTCTTATTTAAGTACCCCTCAAGTTGCAATTCCATTTAAACTCTGATTACCAAAGAGTTATCTCAGCAATTGATGAGTAATTTGGTAGCCAATAAGGATTAGTTTTCAAACTACACAATTAGAATTGCTGAGCTCAGTCTATAATTTTTTCAGGCTGCAGTTGCAGATCAAATTCAACAAACTNAATTACATTAAATTATCTTAATATTTTATTTCATTATTTATTTTTTTCTCTATTAAAAATAGTAAAATATGGTACTTTGTTTTAATTTTTGCTGAAAATACTAATGAAAATAGAATGAAATAACACAAGTTATCTGTTTATGTTACAATTTAGCTATTTGTTTCTTGTAAAGGGGTTTATTTCTTTTTAATAAGTTCTCCGTCTCTACATTGAGCCAGCAGCATGCCCAGGTGGCCAAGAAGGCCAGTGATATCCTGGCCTGTATCAGGAATAGTGTGGCAAGCAGGACCAGGGAAGTGATTCTTCCCATGTTCTCAGCAGTGGTTAGGCCACACCTCAAGTACTTTGGCCCTCAGATTAGGAAGGATGTTGAGGTACTGGAGTGTGTCCAGAGAAGGGCAGTAAGGCTGGTGAAGGGACTGGAGCACAAGCCCTGTGAGGGGTGGCTGAGGGAGCTGGGATTGTTTAGCCTGGAGAGGAGGAGGCTCAGGGGTAACCTTATTGCTCTCCAGAACTACCTGAAAGGAGGGTGTAGCCACGCGGGGGTCTATCTCTTCTCCCAGACAACCAGCAACAGGATGTGATGACANGAAAAATTAACTCTGAAAATCAAGAAACAGCACAAAATATAGTCTAATTAAAACTGTTACCCAACGTAAGGACATTTACAGGTGTGACAAAGTCAGCAAAGTATTACTCTTATTTAAGTACCCCTCAAGTTGCAATTCCATTTAAACTCTGATTACCAAAGAGTTATCTCAGCAATTGATGAGTAATTTGGTAGCCAATAAGGATTAGTTTTCAAACTACACAATTAGAATTGCTGAGCTCAGTCTATAATTTTTTCAGGCTGCAGTTGCAGATCAAATTCAACAAACTTGTGGGTTTTGTTAAGAACCAGAAAACCATTTTTCTAGGATGAAATAGCAGCAAGATAGTCTGAAACAACCTGAATGTATTTATTAGTATAATATGTGGGNCCTGTATCAGGAATAGTGTGGCAAGCAGGACCAGGGAAGTGATTCTTCCCATGTTCTCAGGAGTGGTTAGGCCACACCTCAAGTACTTTGGCCCTCAGATTAGGAAGGATGTTGAGGTACTGGAGTGTGTCCAGAGAAGGGCAGTAAGGCTGGTGAAGGGACTGGAGCACAAGCCCTGTGAGGGGTGGCTGAGGGAGCTGGGATTGTTTAGCCTGGAGAGGAGGAGGCTCAGGGGTAACCTTATTGCTCTCCAGAACTACCTGAAAGGAGGGTGTAGCCACGCGGGGGTCTATCTCTTCTCCCAGACAACCAGCAACAGGATGTGATGACAGTCTTAAGCTGCACCAGGGTAGGTTTAGGTTGGACATTAGGAAGAAGTTTTTCATAGAAAGAGTAATTTGGCATTGGAATGGGCTGTCCAGGGAGGTGGTGGAGTCACTGTCCCTGGAGGTGTTTAAGAAAAGACTGGATGTGGCACTCATTGCCATGGTCCAGTTGAGAAGGTGGTGTTAAGTCATAGGATAGACTCGATGATCTCAGAGGTCTTCTCCAACCTAGCTGATTCTGTGATTCTTTAGACTAGATGGAAATGTTACTAGGGTGATGGAAGAAAATAAATTAATATTGAAACAGGGTGAATTGTAAAACTGCATCTGATTCAGTTAAATCTGATGCAGTTAAAACTGCATCTGATTAAAACAAAAGACTCACCAAAAAGCCAAAGTACAACCTTTCAGGTTTTAACTACTGCACCAATTTGTGATGGATAAAGTAGAGATGACCCATAATTGTATGAACCAATTATTCACCACAGTTTGCAAAAGAAAAAGCTAGCAGATGGCTTAAAGAAAGATGATGTGACTGGTGCCAGAGTGCCAGGAAGTCACAGGGGGAGGGAAAGACATGGAGATTAGAGGGGTTGCTGTGAAGGGATCCAAGTTCAATGTCAAGGCCACCCAGGGAACTTTGGTCTGGATGATTGGCTAGATCACCTGGATGAATCCACTGATGGATAGACTGGTTGCGTAAATGCTTCTCCCTGAGTTTATCAAAGGAATATGAGTGACTGAGTTACACAGACAGGCATGGGAGATAAGAAACACCAGGCTCTAGGGCGTACCAGAAGTGCTTAAACCAAACCAAAATACCTTTCGACTACACCCAAATATACTACGGCAAACACCTTCCAGACACCACATCTGGGGAGTGCATCTGTGTTTGGTGGAAATGTTTAGTCAAAGGATTAATGAAGTGGCCACTACCTGGGCTACACCCTGCTGTGCTGGGAGAGCTGGTGTTCAGGATCAAGCTTAAGAAGCAGGACCTGCCACTCTTCATCCCATGAGCAGTAGTGCAGCTTAGATACAGCGTGCAAATCCACTGAAACCTGCAGAGAAGTGTCTTGCCCCCACAGCTACTTCAATGAGCTGTGATGCGAGGCCTGTGAGAATGTTCTGACAAAAAAAAATAAATCTTAGATTGACACCATTTTTCTCAAGCAAATGGGCACATGTCAAAAGGACAACACTTTGAGAATCTGTTCAGGAAACTTGACAAGTAGATTATTGTGTAGTGCTCCCTCAACATAAGGACCAGAAGGCTGGAAATACATTATTACAGACGTAGAAATAATTAGGGTAGAGGGAGTGTCTATCCCAAACAAGCTGAATTGCTGGTCTAAGTCTATGGTTTGCTACTTGTCCTGAAAAATCCAGTTTTATAGCAGATCCCACTAAGAACAAAGAAATAAAAATGATGTGCTTAATGTACAAAGAACCTTACAACCTGAAAGCAATAGGACAGTAGATCGGTGGAAAAGACTACTAAAATAATAGCTGTAAAAGAGTGAATTTTTAGTATGTCTGTGAGAGGATCCCATTTGTGGGACGTCATAAATTCACTAGGTAAACAACAAACTCTATGATAAGTCCCATTCATAATGGGTTCATTAGCTGCCCAGATTCCTTTTAAAATAGAGGTAAAACCCTGTTGAAGCATTGGAGACAAGGTTGTGTTTAAACATTCAATTGAGGATTGATCTGGGTGACTGTTTCATACAGGAAAAAGAGTATGGGATGCTACAGACACTGAAGGGAGTAATTCAACAAAAACTGAGGCTTGGACTATGTCCAACACCTGATCTTCATCTCTTGAAGAGATGTTATATGTGCTGTTATAATCTCCATCAGAACACTGATAGTTGTAACATATACCTGAAACCTGTCTCAAGCAGGTTCTTTACTTACATTAGGATTTTAGTGAGTTGCTACATCATGCTGCTAAATCAAAATAATGTCAAGTAACTTTGAATGAGTAACGTTGGTATTAAAGACTCTGTGCATGGAATTTCTAAGGAGCCTGGGCAGAAAGTATTGAACTCTGATATAAGGTAGAAAAGACAAATTGTAACAATGTAATTTTTGTTACAGAATTATACTCTCAGTTTCTAGACAAAGAAAAAAGAAGGGTGATGAGGTATGCTATTGTGATCTGCTCCAGATAACTTTTCGAGATGATGTGATGAAGTGCAACCAATGCCACAGTAGATTCTAAGGTTTTAGAAGAGAGTGTAGATAGAAGTCAAAATGACAAAACCTTCAAGTTTGTTTTATGTCATGCCAGTGCCAAGTTATGATGTCTCGCTGGGTCTCTGACTGCCCTCTAAAATTAAGTGTTGGTGGAATTGTCTTCCTCTCATATACCACAGGAGTCCAGGACTCATCTTGCTTACCGGACAAGAACTCTGTGTGGGTTTTACATTTCAACAGTTTTTTTCACTCTTTCCATTCTAATTAGCCTTTCCTAGTTCTTCAAGAAAATTTTGTATAAATGTGCCAAATTTAGGTCTTATTATTTTGAACAACTTGTTCAAAAGACAGCACACTGGAAAAACAATAAATATGTTCTAGACCATATGATAGGTGTGAGATAATGTCTGTCTTGGAAACATGAGAAGTAGATACATTTTTTGTGTACTCATAGACTATCTTCATATTGTTTTATGTATGTCTAATTAGACTAAATTATATTTATCAGTAAAATATAGAAGTAAACATTTTAATTTATCCCTCTATTATTATAAATAAACAAACTTCATTAGGGGAAACTGCCTTTCTATTTCAGCATGAAAACGTAGAGGATGTTTCATTCATCTCACTGATTAGCACTGCTAATGAAGAAGTTGTCCTGGGTATGAGTTTGCACATTTATTAAAAAAAGAGGATCTTTGTGAACCACTTTATGGAAATGTCACTAAAAAGATCCCTTACTGTGCATTTGTTTTCTGTTCTTTAAGGAATATAAATACAGGTTTAAGTAGGAGAACAGATATATCTGGTCAGTGTCATAAACTTGCAATAAAGATGGAAATTAATGGTATGGGGACAGGGCTTCATACTGACAGGAGGCCGGCTAAACATCTAAAATTTAGAGATTTCTTAAAAGTTTAGAGGAAAGGGCTTCATCATCCCTCATACATAACCTTCTAGGATTCCTACATTCATCATATGATCTTCTGCATAAAAGATTTACTGAACTGCAGGAAAAGGGAAGAATACAGCAGTTTACTGTAGTTACCAAGTCACTTTAGCAGTGTGGGTGAGAAGCAAGTGTTTAGCTTGCTTAAACATTGAATTGTAAGGATTTGTCATTTATAAAGATAACAAGGTTGAGAAATATCAATTATGTGAAAGACTAGAACAACTTCAGAATCTCTTATTGACATTTATTTCTTAGAATATATAAATAACAATTCAGAAAGTGCAAAGAGTTTGAAGAGCAATACAACAACTATTTTCCAAATCCTTTTAAATAAACTTGTTAAAAAATCAAGTGCAATTTTGTGCATTCCTTATTTCATGTAAAAGTTTGAAAAGATTTCTAAAACCCATATAAAATCAGAGAACAAAATCAATACCATAGTGAAAAGGCCCTAGTCACACATAAGACAAAAAAACATAAAAGAGGGCGTCCTTGAAAAATACTGTACTCTTTGGAAAAGTAATATACCCTGTCATGTATCCCCTAACCAAATCACCCCAAATCGGATCACATGAAATCTGTACCCTTAAATGGCATTAGGATACCTAACTCAGAAGTAAGAGTTTAGCATTTCCATTTCTTTGACAATGTATATCAAAGTTCCATATACCTACCAGTTAGTAGAAATCATCACAACACTGACATGTTTTCAGAAGTAAATGCTTGAATTGTTTTTGCAGTTTTTCAGAACTTGGATTTTCCTTTCATCATAACTGGAGCAGTGTTCTGACCATGGAAATTAATTAAAGCTTTAAAAATACTACCAGGTTTATCAGTTTATCACAAAAAACCCTTAACCTTTTCTCACCTACTGTATGTTTTATAACTCCTCTTCTTCATCCAGGCTTCCTTATAATCTAGCACTACTAGACTAAAGTGATTAAACATTAAAGGCACCAAAATCTTTCATAGTTCTAATTCAGCAGAATGTAGTAGTGGATTTTTAAGAAAAAACATTTCCTAGGTAAGCATTTGAGAAGCATAGCTGTTTGTGCTGTCTCCAGACCATACAGTACCTGGCTGCGCTTCTCTCCTGAGTGAGTGGAATGCTTCCTGTACTCCTCTACCTTCTAGTCCCGTTGGGTTTCACAAGTTCAATGTCCTGAAAGTTAAATCCTCAGAGGGACTTCTCACAGTACACCTAATGTGTACAGACAAGCTTGGACTCATCACAGCACACAGCAGCAACACATCAGGAAGGGAAAGGGAAGATGGCACAATGCAGTCAAAGAAGAGTACAATCACTCTGAGGATGTAAACATAGCCATGCTTACATACACAAATCCCTCTGTATAGATACATATATGCATGTCATTCAGAATTTTATCTAAGTATGCTTTTTAGTGCTTTCTAATGATTGGTACTATCATCCCTAATTCAAGTGTTATATACTCTCAATTTCCTTTCAATAATATACTGAACCTTGTTCACCATATACAGAATTAAGGTTCAAATAGCTGTTTATGAATTCCACACCTCAGAGTTGTATATCTAAAGTGTAATATCAGGGTATCTAAGTTTCTTATTAAAGAAACTTAAATTAGGTGAAAAGCCTAATAAGGTCAGAAATATCCTCCCTTGCTTAGAGAAAGTATAGATGATTGACTTGGAGGAATCTTGTAGCCCCTCACAGTCAACTGTCACATACCACTAGCGCAGTCAGTTGCACTGCACTACAAGCTCTCTCGCAGATATCCTTAATTTCCCATTGCACAGCTATCTCCTTTCAATTATTCTACTTTCCTTCCTGTCCTGTAAAAGCAGAATTTCTCCCCCCATCTGAGCCCCCTTGTTTGTTATTAGACCAAGACACAATTCGGACTTTTGAAATGGAAAGGCTTTGCTCACTATGATAACCAATAATCAAGTTTTCCTTAATCACAATTACCAGGACACACTGTAGGTAGTAGAGTTTACTATCATATTAAGTCATAAGTTAATTTTGAAATGCCTTCTACACTATAAAATAAATCACTTTTTCAGGAGAAATTAAAATACCATATAAAATGCTTTCAAGCTAACTTCATCCAGTTTCAATACCCTTGACTTTCTGAATAATCAGCATTTATTTTCCTCATTTCTGAAGTTATAAGTTGCCTTAAAATAAGCACACAATCCAGCTGACTATAATTTTTAAATGTGCATAACGTGTTCAGAGTAGCAACACATGAGAGATGAAGTAAGCAGTTAGTAAATTAATTATGTGTGGATAAAAACTGTGTGTGACTTAAGCTGGGGCCTGGAGCATAACCCACCCCAGAGTCGCTTTCACAGATCTTTTTCAGAGATTAGATTAACTCCTCACAGCCCAAATTCATGTAACTCAAGGGAAGTTCCTGTCTCAGATACACCATCGTTACTAATATCCTCATATATTGGTTCAAGCACAGACACGTCATGATATTTTTTTTGTCTGACTACACATATATTCCTAATATTTAAAGCTGTGCTGTTCTGAATGACAACTTCAGCTTTTTCACCTTCCCAAAAGAAATGATGGAAGTGCTGGGAAGTAAGATCCTCTGTGTTGGAGTAGAGACGTTTACTGAGGAAGCCCTTATGACTTGTTCTGGTAACATCAGCTCCTCACAGATGGGCCTGCTCCTGAAAGATGTATGTGTTCTCTAATACTTCTGCTGTGCATTCCTCTTTCTGATGCGTTTTTCTCTTGGCAGCCCTCCACCACTCAATTACCAGAAAAAAACATACTTATTCGCATTGACCAATATCAGCGCTTTTAATTGAAGGAAACTGGCAGGTTCCATTCCAGTAAGTAGAGGATTTTTTCAGTCTGCAATAATATTAGCATAGTTTGTGGGTTATGAGACATTTAGATTATTATGCTGTCCTAAAATCCACTGGTAATTGAAGTTCTCTAAACGACATTTAAGTATAGAAAAGTGCACAGCAAATCAAAGCTTCAGTAGCTGCCTACAAAACAGACTAACACTGTAAAAAGTGTTAGGCGTTACAGTTCACAAATTTTGTACACATACAGCAGTGAATAAGACTGAGAGAGATTACTTATATTAAAGGGTGCTACCAGTGCATTTTGGCCATGAAAAAGAAAGGTAAATCAAATATGGCAAGACTGGGAGGGATTTAGTACATACATTTCTCTGTGTGAGTATAGAGAAATAAAGAATTCTCCAGGGACAGAAGACTCATCATGAACCTTAGCAACAGAAAAGATAAACCTCCCTTGCACTCTAGCAGGTTTATATTTTATTTATCAGTTATGGGAATGTCTCCCATCTGTAGTGCTGGAGCCACAGATAACACGATGCTATTGCCCTAGGGCTGCAGTAACTAGTTTTTGCACAGCCCAGGAAGAAGAAAGAGGCCAAAACCAGATTGCATCATAACTGCTATCCATGCAATACACTGTTTTTTCGTTCAATAATTTGTACCTTGTCCTGACACAAATGTCTATTCACTAGTGTGATTCTCAGTTATAGGCACAGCTTCCAAATCACACAATTGTAATATACTGTCAAAATCATTAAAATGGAACTATAAGTGATTGGATGAAGAGAACAATCCTTTAAGTCATTATTAAATTAGGTGCATGTAAAAAGAAGAGTTATTAAGATTTATTTTTATTTATTAGGTGAACCATCCTGTTCTTTCCATCCCCTTTAATTTCCCCCAATTCCAAAACATCTCTCATAATTTTTAGTAGATTTACTTCAGATCAGATACTGAATATCTGAGAGACATAGAAGGATGTCAAACACCTCCATAGTCATACTCTGTACTTTGTGTAACTTCAATTTTGGTAGGACTCTACAGGGAAAGTGCATTCCTTGTCATTAAGCTATCACAGTAAAATGCACCCAGCTGAAGAATGGAGGCAGAGAAGAAGCTGCATCCTCCTTCCCCAACCCACCAGTGCCTGTTTCGTTCAGTAATGCTCTGTTGAACCAAGGCTGGACCTTAAAAAGGTCTTCCAAAGACTGATTCATTAATTGCTCCAAAGGTCCTATTCAAACTCTGTCATCTGGTGCAGTAGGTGAAATGGAGTATGTACTGCTGCAAAAACATCCTTCCCTGAGGTGAACTACAAGGCACCATGCGATGTTTCTAACTGTGTGTCTGTGGGAATACATTTTCTTCCAAAACATGGAAAGGAACCCAGAAGTCCTAAGTCATGCCAGTTCTCTCTAAGTATCAGCAGTAAGTATCTTGAAACATCTTTCAAAGTGAACTATTAAGGAGAAAGGCTAGTATCACCTTTTATATTATTATAAAAGTTCATTCTTTTTTTAGTTTTGAGAAAGTACTGGATTTCAAAATTAAATTTGTAAAGTTTATAGTGCTTATAGAATGTTGAGCACCCTGAAATTTTTCATTTTATGAGGAATGATTAGCCTGCCTTCTAAAGAGACTGATAGAGCTTAACACCTTAATTATATATTTTTTTTTTTAATACTTGTAGTATTTGTCTACCTAAATTGAAAGTTGTTAGTGTGTGAAGCAGAAGAGCTGCAACCATATTGAAAATAAGGTAAGTGAATGAATATATGTTCCTAAAAGAATGGGTGTGTCTCAGACATCCTTTATGGGATGTGGATAAAATACTTTTGTAAACTATAGGAACCGTATTCTAAAAATTAGTGTGTAAACCACTCAGAAGAAGAAAAATAAGAAGTCATCACTGATGAGGTTATCAACCAACTGCCTCAGTATAGCACAATTCCTACAAACACTCCCACAAAAACTGAAAAAATGCCCTTGACTTGTTTCTGACTTTTATGTAACAGTGATATATATACATAGTCATAAAGATTATTTAAGTCAGCATAGCATGAAGTACTCTATGCTATGAAATTAGCAGTAATCTCACTGAACTAAAAGCTTTATTCTGTGGAGATGAAATACAAATGATCCAATTCTTATGATCACTCTTAGATACTGTACAGATTCCTGCAAGAATCAAGTTCAACAGTTGGGGATTTTTTGTGGGTTGTTTGATGGGGGGGGGTTCTTTGTTTTGTTTGTAGGTTTTTTTGGTTAAAATTTTTGGCTCAGCTAACAGAAAGATTTTGGAGAAACAGATTATCAGTGCTATGCAACAAACACCACTGAAATGTAGATAAAAAAACCCTGAGCCATTACTTACTTTGCCATTACTGATATGACAAATGCATCTAATACCAGTGGCTGCAAAGGTTTGTGTACAGTGTTGAGATTGTGGGTTCATAGCAGAACTAATAATATCATTAACTTGTTTCATATAAAGATGATATGGAGAGACATAAATGAAAGAAGTATCTCTAATTCTTTTATCTCAGTGCAAGTAACTCCCTAGCTCTCATAGCCAAGTTAGCTCATTTGCTCCCCATCTACTAACAGCTCCCTCTGCTGTTCTTAGAGGACATTCATTTTGGAGTTGAAGTAATCACTTCCTCTGATGACTGACTGTGTCTGTTTCAGTGGTAATAAGAAAAATATCTTTCCTCTCAGAGTATCTGCCTGTGACAAGCAGGCCTGAAGAGCTTTGGTGAAATAGCTTCCTAGTTTGTAAGGTAATGTAACTGGCAAAAAGAAAAAAAAAAAAGTAATGAAAGGTAATTATAAGATTTTCCCCTGTTTTCTACTGTGCCATATCCTCTCCTCCAGCTTTGTCAAACATTTTTTGAGCAAACTGTAGCACAAACAGTATTCGCTCTTCTTCAGCACCTATGTAAGACATGCAAGGAAAAATGTCATTCTGGCACTCTATGCAGAGTATCATTCAAGTATGAAAAAGTTGCATTCAAACAACCAATAAAGCAATATGTCAAATTCATTCCTAATACTATTTGGAAGTCAGTATTTTATACTCTTCAAGGTCAGTATGCTGAATTAATCAATCTTTTGCCTTGATCTTTAAAATTGCCTATACTCTAATGTATTATAGCAATATATTCAGAAGCACTGAGTTGAGTCCATCAGAAAGCTGATTCCTCTTCTGGAATTATTCAGAAAATTATAAAAAACTACGCATGTCTCACTTTTTTTCTTCTGTGGTTTTCCCTAGAGTATGGTATGAAAACAATGAAAGTTCACTCTCGAAAAGATTCTGGAAGCGGAAAACAGATTGCAATGTTTTATTGTTAGTTCGTAATGAAGGAAAAAGATTCTGGAAGCATGCTTTCCCTTCAAGCGCAACACAATGTTCTAAGGAGAGTGCTACATTTTTCTCGCAGAAAGCAGTGGAAAGATAATGGGAAGAAAACAATTTTGGTTTTCAAATTCTCTAGGAGGGATGTGGGGGAAAGTTCAGCAGCAGAAGAAATACTAGAAGTTGTCCCTCATAGCTTAATCAGTTGTACCATTGCCCCTGCAAAGGTACAAGAAGATCTGCCAACTTCCATACGGGTATTATTTGAGATAACTAAGCTTAATGATAGCCTTCATAGAAGGATAAAAGCCAGATAAAAATGTTTGTGTAAGAATGATAATTACAATCAAATGTTTTTTTAAATGCTTTTTCAAAAAAATCTCAGAAAACAGACAGTAAGTCAATCAGATGAGATATTTCAGATTTCTTACAATATGTATATGAGTAAATATGATGATTACGTTAATAAGAGTGTATATCAGTTTCAAATTTATCAAGAACTGACTGGGACAAACACGTACCTTTAACAAATGCTAATGTGAGAACCAATATTTTATAAATGTAACTCATGTTTCTTGCTGACTACAGCTTTTAATACTTTATACAAATAAAAATGCTTCTGCTACAACCAATTTATCTCAGAGGCAACATTTAACATTTTCAAAGTATTTAAAATCCAGTGATTTTTAAATAACATCTCTGTAATTAACTAAAGACTGTTTATCTTTGTTTTACAGAACTGAGGCATAGGAAAAAGAATTCGTCCAGGATTTCATAGTCAATCAACAATACTTAATAAATTAAAAAAAAATATATTGCTCTTCCTTACTTACAGTGTAAAATAAATGTAGTATACTACCAGTATAATCACTCAAAATGCCAAAAAAAAAAAAAAAGATAAAATACTGCTGATATACTCTATTTGAATCTGACAATGATGTCTTTACATGCTTCTTTCTTCACAGAACCCAGTAAAACAGCCTTGATTAGATAGTTACTCCTCTTAGTATCATTATATACCAAGACACAGCAAAATTGAAATCTAGGATGATATGTCTAAGCAAATAAAGTAGTTTCACTTAACACCAAACCCACACAAAAAAGCAGAGTCATACATAAAAGCTTTAGCCAGGAAAGGCTAAAACTCATGACTGCACACATTCAACCATGTGCCCTAATCACTGACCTTCTTTTGAGCAGATTAAATTCATATTCTTCATCACACAAACAAAGAGTTTCAGCAGGGGATATAGCAAAGTACTCTTGCATGCAATATCCTATAGCTTTGTGATTTATAACTTCCAAATTATGGATTAATTATTTTATCTTCATGAACAACCTTCTTGAAGGCCAAGTCCCAGAGAAGCGAGAATGTACTTTCACATACCAAAATATATATTAGTTTCCCTAGAAAAACACTTGATCCTGCACACTTTGGTTGTTATGTCCTTACTCACTTTGGAACCTGGTTAAATTCAAGTGAAGCATTTTCAAAACACATTTAATCATGATCTTTTGTATAATGTCTGCAAACAGCCTCACAGCAAATTGGTGACTGACATCCCAGGGAATATGAAGACAAAGTTACTGTGAGGGTCATTCTAACTGTCTAAATAATCTAGTTCTATTTGTTTTTACTTTTTTCCCCAGTGTGTCTCCTTTTGGAAAATTTTATTAAAAGGTGAAGTTGACAGATGGCCCTGCATCACTTCTCCAGGTAACGGATGCTGTTTTATTGACCTTCTTATGACCAACGACTCAGGCTTGGCTGCCTCTAACACAGGAATCAAATGAGATGTACTCTATTGAAATTCTACACTTCACAATTTCTGAACTGCTAAAAGTGTAATTTCATACAGGATGCCCTTAGGTTGCTTTTTTAAAAAATTGTTGTCTGCAAATAAAATTTACTAATAATTTGCTTCTCTCACAACCCTTCAGAAAATCCTTGAAATGAGAAATAGATGATAAAGCAGAAAAAGAATGATGGTGAGGCATGGAAAATATCACTATATCACAAGTTCCTACAGATATAAAAGAGAAAGACAGAAAAAAATTAACTTCTTTATAGTCCTCAGATTTGCCAAAGGAAAATATTTAAGAGAACTCTCTTAGAATAAAGATGAAGAAAGCTCCTTAGTCCTTTAGCTTGATGTGTAACCACTCTGATTATGAAAACATAGAGAAAGAGACTCCAGATCCATCAAGCAACAGCTCATCGCACAACAGGAAAGGGATTTATTTTCATGAAACTGCCTGTAAATAATCTACTAATATTAATGAAAATTAAATACAATCACTGAATAGTAAAATAGTCCCTGAAAAGAAATTCAGAGACAAATAATTTCAATATAAATTAGACAAAGCCATTTCAAGGTAACTTCAGCTTCACAGGCAGACTTTCCTGCACACTACTGATGTAGACGATGTTTGACTTGATGTTTTAAATTAGACTTGATTTGTTATCAAGGCCATTTGTAATATCCATAATATCAGCAACAAGGACAGGATTTATCTGGGATCAAGTAGTTTGCTGATAAACCTACTTGGACTTTGTGAGGCTTCATGTATTATATAAATTAGTAGGTCCATATTTTAAAACTGATAGACATATCTAGTGTGTTTATTTCAAAATCCAGACCCAGGCAATGTCAAGTGATCATTTTCAAAAGAAAGAAGTGGTTTATTTTTTTTACCTAAATACATTTTAATGATTTTTATTTTTAAGGTGAGGTAGCAATACAGTAATGACATGTATCATCCTTTGGTAACTGTTACAGCTAGAAAACATGTAATTTGGAGAGGGAAAGCAAGGGAGACTAAACAGGCATATGGAAACCCAATTTTCTGAGCATGTATGTGCATGATTTTGCTTATATGCAAGCCATAACACATTTTGAAACTGATGTACAAATGTAAACCCCTTATATTTGTAATACTTAAGCTAGTACTTTCCTTTTGTCATATTTATTGTTAGGCAGTAAAGAAGAAAGTTTTCTTTGAACCCCATGAAGTCTTTTTTGTGTCATCTGAAAAATGGTATTCTTAGCATCTACTTTACACAAATACCTGAAAACAAAGAATGGAAATGAAAAATTAGCAGTTGAGCTTCCAAATTAACAAAAGTAAATTTAAAATGTCCCTCTAAATCCATCTCAATTCTCAACTTTTAACCTTGAATTTCATGTATTTAAAATTATAGCAGCTTACCAGCAGATACAAGGATGTATCTGCATGACAAAGTCAGATTTCTTGCTGTAAAAACTCATCAGACACCTTATATTGTGATTGACAAACCTGATAAGCAGAAACTATTGCAACTATTCCACACAATTCTGGAGTGGTTTCTGTAACACAGGGTGGTGCATGCATGAATTGCAAGGATCCAGGTTCACATACCTATTCTAAGCATACTCCCACCAAGGCACAGCTACAAGCTATACTTCGATGCTGGAAATCACTCAAGCTACCTTCAGATCAAAGGCAGAGCTACAGAATTTCTTATACTACATTAGAACTTCTAATGGAAAACCAGGTCAAGCAAAACCAGAACCAACTCCCTGTAAAAGAATACAGCAGTATTACTAAATTTAAAGTATCTAAATAGGCCTAAAACCCAGCACACAATCACTCTTCTTCTTTGCACAGTCCCAGCATGGTTTTGACACAAGTCAAATAGCAGTCTCCAAATTGTGTCCCCACAGGTCAGGAGTTAATACAAGCAAAGGAACATTCCCAGGAGCTTCAATGTGGATTAGCTTTATGGAAGATGTCCCAGCTGGTCTCAAAGCCAGAGAACAGCTTCAGAAACTGTTTTCTGGCACATCTCGATCATAGATTCCCCCAACATGGAGGGTTAATATTAATATAGTAATATAGTGGCAATCAGAGGCAATAAGAACTTTGTGGAATTATGAGACAGAAGAGGAAAAGCGCTGGGTTCCATTGTCTCCTCTTTGCAAGTCATCCTTAATTAAACAACAAACGCTATGTAATTAAAGCTTTGATGATCTGCACTGTCAATATCTAACACAGCATTCAGCATTGATATTGATACTTCAGATTTTAAGGAGTTGACTGGCGAGCTTCCTTTCCTTTCAAAATAAAAAGAATGAAAGAATCTGTCGTGAACTCATGAAAAATAAATGGATTTCTTTTGTAATTAAGAGCAACTCTATCCTGGATTTTTACGCCAAAACAGTCATCTTCAGCTTAATTTAGAACTCAGCTGGAGCAGTGAGAAGAGTAGTAATGTGATTTCTATAAAATTTCTCCTTAATTAACAAATCCACAATGGTTTCTAACACTTAACTTCTTTTAATTTTTTTTTTTTTTTTAATTACAGCATTTTCAGTAGACCAAAACATGGTAAGCATGACTTGCAAGGCTTAAGAAAAGGGATGTGACTTTACAGCTGCAAGCATGTTTTGCAAATGCCTTGAGTGGTTCCTCCTTGATGTCTATATTCCCCATATGTTCACGAGGACAGAACCTGAACACTACTCTGTAGGAGCTCTGTCTGCAAGATCTGACCTGTCAGCAAAATAGGAAATGACAGCAGCAAACACACTGTCCCTTTGGCAGGTACTGGTGATGCTTTTTATGACTAGGGACATGCCACAGTACTTCTCGGTCAAGTGAGCAGATCCATCCAGAGAACTGCAAAACAACCAGACAGCCAGGTAACTCCACTGTTCTCTGAACCCCTGGACTAGGACTGGGAGCGCAGCCTTCATGAGAAACAGCCAGCTACAAGATACAACTGGTTTAAAACCAAATCTCTTCTTCAATTTACCTTCTCTAAGAAGACATCATTGCTGCCAAGCTGTTTTAGAATTATAATACACTGCACTATTCTCCTCACAGGCTAATATATCACACAGCTTAGCATGGTAATTATGTGTCCCCAAAATACGACCAGTTTAAAAGTGAAATTAACAGTGCTGTTACTTTGGCACAATAACACACGGCAAAAAAAGTATTAAAATATTTCTTCTACTTCTTAATTCATATTCAATATAAATTTTATGCTTTCATTTACCATACCACAGTAAAGGTGAATTATCATTGATATTCATAATCTGTTGTTTTTCCAAACAATTATATACTATATCCTGCATGACACAAAAAAGAGCATTCATGACAAGACTAAAGTCTTCCAGGAACTCAAGCAAATTGTTTGTTCCGTAGAAAACTGCTGTATCACACACACACAAAACATTCTCAGCTACGTAATTAACTATCTAATTGAAACTCTCAGTCAAAACCAAATAATTTTGCGATGTCTGTGCAAAAGACAAATGGGTCCACATGAATCATTAATACATAGAATGATATAATGCTACTTGGTTCTAGTTGATAGTCACCATAAATCAATAGTAGTAATCTTATTCATGTACATTCTGTGCAGTTGAATCCAATGAATACAATATTTCAATGGAGAATACATGGGATATTTTATGCAAGTATTTTAAGCAAAACACATCTGTTTCCTTTGCATTCTATTGAATCCCAGGAAAGACAGATAGCCATGATCAATAAAGTAAAATTAGCTCAATTCAATACTGAGAAATTTTCAATACCACCGTCCAAAAGATTTATATCTGGATATCATGCCAGCAGTTTGACAAAGCCAAAGTACCAGATGCCAAGCTCTAAAGACAGCAGTGTGCTTTCTGCATTACTGCTTGTGTTGTTATTGATTCTTTTGAATGACAAACTTCCACAGATTTACAAAGCATTTATTAACATGCCTATCTGTGTGAATTGCTGAGTACCTTTTTAGTCATCCACAATTTTGCACTCTGTACTGTTCAAAAAGTTTGCCATTTCCTACTCTTTTTCAAAAGCAATTCCCCATATTCTGGGTATACAGTCTACAAGTTGTATTTATCTATCAATCGTAAAAAGGAGACAGAAAATATATTTGCATATTTTTTCTCAGACTAAGCTAGTAGGTGTTTTCTTAGAAAAACAAAAATGTTTTGTAAATTTCTGTGTTCCACCTTAAGTGAAGGTTGTTTAAAGAATATCAAACTAGAAAAACGTATCCTTAGTCTTCATGATGCTATTTCCTTTTTTCCAACTAGATTGGAAAAAAATTACAAAAACGTATGTAGAAAAGAAAAAGATAAAATGAAACTTAGTCCTTTTTTCAATAAAATTCTTATCTGGTTTGCAGGCTACTAAACTATTTTTACTGGAAATAATACTTCAGTTCACACTAGTGCCTTTGATTTCTGGCCCTAAAATCTCCCTGTGTACCATAAATACAGAAATATGATGATTTTGCTTCTTTTAATCTACATTTCTATCTTTTCCAGAAAAAAAAAATAAAAATAGGTGAACTTATTCTCTTTATATTAGTCTCTTAATAACTACCTATGCACTGCCTGTCTTTCAAAAGTTGATTAACTCAGTGTACTGTATTAACACTTATTAAAACAATCTTCAGTCAATAAGTATTTGATTAGAATTGATCNGATAAAAATAAATAAATATGGTAATTCAAAATTATTCTACATTACTAACAAATATTAACAAAAGACATTTTTAAATGGGTCAGTCCAGAAATATTTATTTTATGAAAATATCTGTATTTACACAACTTACTATTTTGAAAATTGTTGACTGTGTGAGGCATTTAAGCAACAAGGTATTATATATCTTCCTAATGAGTAATGGTATACATGATACATAAACCAGGAAAATGACCCTTCTGCAGACTTCATCCACATGAACATATTTTAGTCATGTAAATAAGTCCCACTGAGGGGAATTCACGTAAAAAATGTTTAAAAATATAGGAACAGCAAAACAAGGTTTAAAGGGGCAATGGAAATTTTATTCAGGTTTTAAATATGCATCCTGTCATCTCAGAACTACAAAACTTATTAAACCTATTTAGTACTTACCTAAAGATCTACAGACCGTCTGTTAGCACAGGTAATAAACACAGTATTACTGATATATTGACTGGCCTTCTACTCCTCTTTATGAAACCTTTAAAGTCTTTTATCTGACTGCTGGTCATACCTAGACAATCTATAGGAAATCCAAATACCAAAAGCCTTCAGAAACAATTCTTTGAATATACTGCCGCTAGCATACAAAATATTTAAAATGTCCTATTTGAGTAATTTTAGACAATGCAATGTCTCCATTTTTCAAATGCTATTCTTTTTTTCTTTTAAAGATTGCGGAGTTACCGATTTATATTTTTTAAGTTATGTAAAAATACTAGTTACCAAAATAATTAACTGACAGTGGCATGACTTCTAGCAGAGGGGCTAGGTTTTATTGAAATTTCAGTGCTCTAAAAAAGGTAAGAACAATGCTGACTTAATTTTTGAGAGGCATGGATTTTAATACTTGTTGTCTTACTAATTCTGCTTAAGTTTAAATGAAGCTTTACATTATCCCTTTGAAGCAAGCAAAACATAAGCACAGGTTTACATGTTTTACTGATTTAGCAGCTGTTCAACTGTGCATAGTTTTCTCTGTTACAATCCTGATAATGATGTAGTCTTGCAACGATAAAATAATTATGTTATTTATGGAATAAACAATACGTAGAGTACTACTCATCTTTATTACATGTCCCTAGAAATAAGAACTACTGTACTGTGAAACTATCCTCCCCCTTCTGTTTTCCTTACAAGACTAACAGTAATTTTAGCAGTCACTGCACCACAAAAGTGGTTTCACATTGAAGGCTGAGGACTAGTCTCTCTTCCAGCATAAAGGAGGATATGACAGTGTATGTGCTTGCCTGTAAAAAAGGCAAGGGGGAGTGGGCAAGCCGAGGGGAGCAGTTTTATATGTACATCTTAATTCAGATGCAGGCAATTGATGGAAGTTGTGAGGGGAAAATATGACCCTTTGCTTATGCAATTTCTGCTTCAACCTCCAGTTCCGTCCACCCCTTGCTCCAGAAGGACCTAAAATTTCCCGAAGACCAGAAAAACAAAATTAGGCATATACTTGGAAATTCCTGTCATTTCATGTTTTATATTTGTCTACATAAACAATATAGTAAATAATTATTTAGAGAAAAATGAGTTTAGAAAAAAATGCATGTGTCTGTTACGATCATTATAGTAACAGTTGGATATATTCGAATTAATTGACAGAATCTGTTTAAACCATTCCCAGAAAAGGAATATTTACTTACAGAATAGGTGTGTCAGGAAAGCACCTATTATGGATACTGCATAAAGATATAATATTTACTAAATACACTATATATTATGGAATATCTAAATAGTTACTAAAAAGTAAAATTAGATGAGCTTTTCTGAGCTATAGAAATCTGCATCATTTGTGGACATGTGTAACAATAATTAGGTGGCATTTTAGGTAACCACAAATACTCCAATGAATATTTGAATATTTCTGAGAGAAATCACATTTAAAATCTGTGGCTCAATCTACTCATACTAAAGCTATTGTATCAATATGAACAGACAGATGAGCGAGTTTTTTCACTACGACAACTTTTAAGTAGTCTCAGTTTTCTTAGAAGAAGAATAGTTTGACTATCAAAATGTGACTAAAGATGCTTGTCATATTTCTAGTGGAAGAGCTGTCTAGTGCTACGTTTGACATAATTTTATTAAATAATTTGTGTACTTAAGAGTAGCATTGAGAAATATTACAGTTTTAAATTCTCAACTTTGTACTGTTTAACTCAATAGTATGTGACATAATTTTTACGTTATTCATGGGTACTTGTTATTCGATGTAGCCCTTGAGTAAAATTCAAATCAAGATTAAAATCTATTAGGTTTACAGCAGCAGAAAAGAGAAAATATAGGCTTTTAAATGAATTTTAATATATATTCTGTTTGTTTGAAGATGAAAAGAAAACAGATAAATGGATTAAGCAGTTATCTGAACATCAAGATACTTCTCAGTGTTTCTTGTTTTCTGAAAGTAACTGGTATTTCATCTAGTATTTTAACTTTACATTTGCTGTAGTTTTAAAACATACTAGTCAGATATGGGGCTTGGTAGTATAAAGCTTATTTAATATTCAAAATCCAAACTGTCAAATAATCTCCAAAATGAGGTAATGAATTGAGAATTGTTATTTCACTTAATGGGCTTTTTTAAACCTTATTTTTCAACAACTAGGCATTTTTTCCAGCATATTTGAGGAATCACATCTTTCTGATTTAAAAAATGAAAACTAGTGGGACTCCAACGTGTCTATTTGATTCATAGAGTAGAAGTTTTAAGAAAAATACTGAGTATCATTCAACTCACAATCCAGTCAAAAGATCTGGAGCATGATATCTATAACAAGATTCAAAATGTATTCTAACCACAGAGGAAATAATCACCCACTAGGATTCAGTTCTTAGTTTAATTATAGAAAGAATGTTTTTACAAGAATAGGTTGTACTGAGCCAATTATATCATACAGCATACTTGGCTCAGTTTCATACAGATTTTCACATTAAAATAAGCACCCATTGCAGCGTCTTGATATATGCAGCCATTTGCACTTCTGCATGATATGTGTCACAGATTATAAAACTTTCCATAGGCCTTTCAATTTGCTCAAGGAGCTGGCTTATAGCAAATGACCATAAAAGTGAAAAAGAGAAGTCAGTAATACTTTTATCTCAGTATGAAATATGAAAGGTCATGAAATATGTACTATCATGGATGCAAACCAGGAGAATCTCTCTGAACTTTATTTCCAAAAGAAAAGAAGTCCTGTGCTAGTTACTAACTGATGACTAAGAAAAGACAAAACCTATTTAAAATTCATGCCCTGCACAGTTAATCAGCAAAAAGCAATCATAAGCAATACCTACATTTTCAGGCAGAAAAGGAAGTTTAGGTGCATCAATAAAGTATGAATTTCATTCTTCTTGTCTTAGGTATCCCAACAGTCTCTAGAATCAAACTATGCAGCACAAAACATACGCATATATATAAACATTCATCTGCCTTATTTTGTACATCTGCCTAATGTGTTCAAATCAGAATCTCTGAGAGACTGAATAAACATATTCTTTTCCAGCATGTAATTTTCCTTTCTAGCTTGACTTCTATCACACACTGTATGTTCACTCGTATTACAGCTCATACTTATTAGGCAGTATTAATCATACTTTTAATAAAAATCAGTGTATCAAAAAGAGTCTTAATTGTTTTGAAAAAAACTTTTTGAAGGGATCACAAACAATTCTTTCTAATGATAAGAAAGGAAGACATGCCTGTTGAATACAA
The DNA here is from genome assembly GCA_013396735.1 of Grallaria varia. Classification (NCBI taxonomy): domain Eukaryota; kingdom Metazoa; phylum Chordata; class Aves; order Passeriformes; family Formicariidae; genus Grallaria; species Grallaria varia. Next base: position 188,602 of record VWZG01002135.1, read on the forward strand.
TGATTTTAACAAAATAAAAGTCATGTCATGTTATACTGAGTTACAAACCAAATAAAGAAGGCTGAACAATAGATACTCCCTTCCCTATTCTTAGATTTCTTTAACCTAATATGCATAACTTCCGTCAGTTAACAAGTCTCTGTGCAGAACAGGTCATTCTGCAGTACATTTGGAAAGGGATGCATTCCACCAATCCTTAAAAGAAGCTTATGATTCTAGCTGTGAACTACATCAAATGGCTCTCGAAGCTTCGTAATTGTATTTGGATTTTCACTTCTGTCTTTGTGAAGGGAAAATTCATGTCACTTCTCAAGTTCATTCTAGAAGCACAATTCTTGAGTAGGCAAGATGATAACCTGCCCCTTTTATACAACTTGCACACTTCCTGACCATCTTATTTTGAGCTCTTCTATATGCATAAATTTGTGTTCATGCAAATACATAAGTGTCAACTGGATGAACAGTTAATGTCAAATAGAATGATATCCAATTTCAAATATGATGTTAAGCCAGATTTGTTTAGCCTTTACTTAGAAGGTACATTTCATCCTATGATTACAAGGAGAATGCAATCACTGCATTAATGTCATCAAAAAATAGAAGAAAGATATGGCGTACAGTGAAGAATTTACTAAAGAAAAATTAAGGAAAACTTTGATGAACTCATATAAGGTCACATTTTGTTCAAAAAATATAGTGATTAAACTAATTTTTTAACAAGTATTAATTCTGACTATAGTTAAAAGACTGCAACTTCACAGATAATAGAATAAAATCTGGTTGAATGGAAGACAATCAGCCTATCCTAGACTTGCCTTTCCATTCTCTTATTGCTACCAAATTACAATTTAAATATCACACTTTAATCCAATAGTAATTTAAATAGAGTATGATATTTGAAAAGCAAGCTGATAAGAGATTCCAAGGGAGCACCTCTAGGAATGTGAAAATATTTAATAAAGTGGCAGAAATAATTTAGTTTCCTTAATAACGATTTCTCAAAAGATACACCAGCTAAAGCACTACTGCAGAATCAATACATTGGTTTATTTTGCTCTCCTTATGAAAAAGACAGTGGAAACAGGACAGGCTTACGAAACAAAAAGAAAAAACCTACAAGACTTACTTTACTGTAACTACTTTACATAAGTTAAGTCTTTCCTTACATATGGAATGTCTATCTATGCAATAGGAGAGCAAGGGGAGGGTAATGCTGATGTGGCGCATTCCTTTTGGTGTCTCTTCACAGACCTGAGAAAACAGTTTCATCTCTATTATAGGCTTTTGCAGAGATTTACTCACAATTAATTCTATCCCAGTTTGGTGGATCAAATACTTATGAAGAGTTGAACAGCAGTTTAATCTGGTTAGCATCTGAAAATAGTTTGCATGATTTATGACCACTCCAAAAACAAAAGGAAAGCTCTGTACATGCATATAATAGGAAGAGTCAGCTCAGAAGTGCACTCCTGATCCAAATTAAAATTGAACTCATTGAAAAGCAGCATAAGATTCCATACATTTGAGATTGTTATGCTTTACCTCTACAGATTATTTATTAGGGGTTAAAAGAGCTCTTCCTAATGCTTGCATTCTACTGAACTATTCACAAGGCCTCTTGAAACTATGTGCTTTGTGATTAACTGCCATTAGACATATTGTGCAATTAATTTCATAAGTCTGTAATACTTTTTAAAGTATATGAGAATCCTTACAAGTGTTTTAGATCTTTCAGTTAGGGGGGAAATACCCAAATGCCATGTACTTACTTTTTTTTTTTTTTTAATTTTTCTTATTTAAGTATATCAGATCTTTTAAACTCAAATTATGGAAGCATTATTGCTTACTAGAAACGTAAGACCAGTTCAAAAGCATTCTCATAATACTAATCATACTATTTTCCAGGAATATCCATGTGTTTTCAGACTCCGCAGGATAGAAAAGAATGGTAACCTTACTCCAAGAATGATAAATTCATGAGTAGCGCATTGTCTGCTCTTCATCCATATGATAACATTTTTTCACGCACTTGCCCTTTNATAAAAATAGGTGAACTTATTCTCTTTAGTCTCTTAATAACTACCTATGCACTGCCTGTCTTTCAAAAGTTGATTAACTCAGTGTACTGTATTAACACTTATTAAAACAATCTTCAGTCAATAAGTATTTGATTAGAATTGATCTTAGGCACCAAAAAAAATAGTGAAATATTTTTAAAAAAGCCATTTAGCAAAACCCCTCCACAGGATGTGTTTTATTTGGTTTCTGATGCTATTTGCATATTAGTTAAGAAAAAAATTNAAGTATATCAGATCTTTTAAACTCAAATTATGGAAGCATTATTGCTTACTAGAAACGTAAGACCAGTTCAAAAGCATTCTCATAATACTAATCATACTATTTTCCAGGAATATCCATGTGTTTTCAGACTCCGCAGGATAGAAAAGAACGGTAACCTTACTCCAAGAATGATAAATTCATGAGTAGCGCATTGTCTGCTCTTCATCCATATGATAACATTTTTTCACGCACTTGCCCTTTATATGGCTGGGTAGAAACGGAATTACCTAATTAGAAGAATGAAAATCCTCATGCTCAAAAGACTTTTATTCCTCATTGTTCACCTTTGAAAAGATATGTGATAATTTTGTATTTTAAAATAACAGTGAAAAGGGCAAAATATGCCTATTAAAGTTTCATGCAGTAATTTGCCTACACTGGGAAGTGTTTGGGGATGAGATGTCATACTGATTCCATCAAGTAGTACATACTGTGACACAGTAAACTACTTGGGCATGAAGATGCTAAGTAGGGCCCATATGGTATAAAGGCAATGCACTGATTCTCGCACGGAAATCAGTTTCATCTCATTGAAAGAGTGGATGAAGTCTGCAACTTGTCTGCTTAAAACAACTAGTTTTTCCCACACTATCTCATGCAGCTTTACTAGAGAATATCTCAACACCTTGGACTACTTCAGTTGCCTCTGACAAAAGCTATATCCTAGATCATAAACATATAGCCTTTAGGCTTTTGGAGTGGACAGGTCATTTCTGTGTAGCACTTCAGCCTGAATGCTCCACAGCATAACAGCTATCCCATACTGCTTAACATCTCAAAAAATACAAGTTCCCATAAAATCGTCCTTAAGCTTTTCTGCACATCACAATCCACTGTCATATGGGCAAGTAATCAGTCCTGGTTTCCTTTCATGGCCTTCTATTCCCAAATTTCTTTAATGAAAAGGACTAGAAAACCCTTTATTTATCCCAACTTGGCCAGATAAACCAGCAACTCCTATATAATCCTTCTCCACAGACTGCAGGTCAGGTCTGGAATAATATTATTTCTTGAGATCTGGCCTGGTCCAAGTTTCCCAAAACTCTTCTAAACAGAGAGGTACCTCTGGAAGTGAAGACAGCACACATACACACCCTCACTAGCGCCTAGAGATGCACAACACACCCAGGTTGTCCAGATCTGACCTCAGGAGATATCTGCAGTGTTGTGGTGTAGGAATCATATTCCCCAATTTAGTATTCCCACTAAAACGACCATGAAATTCTCCCCTCCATCCCAAAGGAGAGGAGCAAAAGGCAGACATCAGAGGTTGAGGTAAGAACAATTTACTGGAAACAGAAATGAGGTAAGAAAATGAACAACAGCAGCAACAATATTAATAACAAAAGCATACAAAAACAGAGAGTGATTCCCAGGCAAAAGTGATCACCGTGGACCCCATGCACCAATGAACAATGGCAGATGGATTCCCCACACTGCCACAATTTGTTCCACAGGAAAATCATGCCCTTCTTCTCAGAACCCTGGCAATTGACATCAGGTGTCACATCCTCCAGGATGCACCTCCTCATGGCTACTGCAGAAATTTGCTCTGTCCTGCACTGAACCGGGATATGCAATTTAAGGTCAAATTAGAGTGTCTGGATGCGTTGGACATACTAATATTTTATCTCAATGTAACTCTTCAGAAAAAAGCTCTTATCCCAATGCTGTACAGCTACTGTGCACACCAAGGATGTAAAGGCCCTATAACCTTTGTGAGTGAGCAATGTCTTCTCAGCAGACCACAGTCTGGGCTGAAGATTAAAAGATTTAAACAAGAATGAGCAAAAAGAGTAACAGGGTGAGGGCTGGTGTGAATGACTTGCAAGAGACATCTTACTGCTGCCACTTCCCTGGGATGTCGTAACTTTACTCTGATGGAATAATCATCACTTTTTCTACTGTGAAGGTTGAAACCTTTTTGGGAGCTGCAATTATATTACTTTTGAAGAATTACCCATATCCTTTACAGAGAGAATGTTGCATTCATGGTGAGGTTTCTATAGTATTTGGTATTTTTAGAGCAGAAAATAAACAGTTTAACTGATTAAGTTTTAACAGTCCCCAAGTGCACTTTATTTAAAATGACTAGGCCAGATCCTGCTCTCACCTCTGCTTTCATTCATTCAGAATTCTACTCAAGCCTGTTAAAGAAATTGCTTGAGAAGTTTGATAGGGGGAAAAAAACCAACAAACCTGCAGTTTAGTACAGGTACTCAATTCAGATACAGGTGCACAATACTCACAAACTCCAGTAATACTGTCACTTTCTAGCTAAGAAACTCATGGAAAATGTTTTGTTTCAGTAACAGCCCTGACCTATAGCAGTACTTTGTATCACAGAAACTATGAAAAAAGTTACCAATTCCAAGCCTCTTGGTGGTGTTCTTTTGATTTAGATCAGCATGAAGGCAATCAGAATCTAGCTAGATCACTATGAAGTGACAAATTACAGTGAAATCCAAAGGACCTTAATAGCCTATGTGATTCTGGTACTTAAATGATGTTAAATTAACCCCCAGAGTATAAGTTCTCTTCTAAGAAGAACCTTTATACATTAAAAAGAGGGCACAGAAATAAATATGATTATAAGGCACTGTAAGATGTTCAGTGTATATCAGTCTATAAGCACTCAGAAATAAACCATCATCAAGGTGACTTAAATCTTTCATATTAACAGTACATAATACTGTTAGGATTCATTCATAGTATTTATACCAGAAGATATAACTCCTAAGAACTAAAAAAGCTTTAGGAATTTCTTAGGTCAACAGAAATTATTCTTCCTCTCTTTGGTTCAGTCATAACTACTGCAGTCTTCACACTAAAAGCAGAATCAGTCAACAGACTTTTGAGGAAAGTAGTATAAAACCCTAATTTGGCAGGAAAATATAGCAATATGTTATCAAGAGTTCAGCGGTCAAATGAACACCCTTGTTACTGCTTACTGATTAAAGTAAACAGATATGTAAGTAAAGAGATAAGTGGTTTGAGCATTCAGGTAAGGGATGCCTGTAGTACCCAGGAAACTGTGACAGTTAAGTAATACTCAGAATGCTCCAACATGTAAAACAGGCAGGTGGCAAAGAAGGCTGTTATCCATGTTCTGTTATCCATGTTCATATGCAAACAGCACATGAAACACTGAATCATGGATAAGGACTTCCTTCCCAATGACTGTGACTCTCAGCTTCTTCACTGTAACATGTAAGTGTCATCTGGCCATTTGAAGGAATAAACTCAACAAAAGATGTTTGTTTACTCACCCACACAAGGTCTAGAATAGTGAAAAACAAAACTTTATTGCTAAGCTAATAATTTGAATGCTTGGTAAACTCATATCTGTATGTGTTCACTGAAGTTCTTATAGTGCCTCATTTAGATTTTTTAGTAAATTTTGTCATTGTTCATTATGTAATTTATTTTTCTTAGTCCACTTCCTGTAACTATGATTTTGTATTATATGTCATTATAATAAGCCCTTGAAAGAACTACACCCCTATGAGCATAAGGAAATAACCCCATTGCACACTCTATATCTGACCTTATGAATTTCCATATCATTACCTATGTATTCAAAAGTTAAATATTTATGCTTTAAGACAGATAGCAAAGCTGTAACACTGTGAAAACTCTATTTTCTCAACCTCAATGCTTTCCAAATATAACTGCTTATATCAAGAAATTAAGACAGAAATTACCTACCTTTTAACTGTGCTAATGGTATGCTGCATTACCTGTTACATATTAAAAAGACCTGCACACTTGGTCTTGTTATTATACAGGCTTATTTTGAAGATCACTGGCATCCTATTTTTTGGGTTTTTTTTTTTGGTTGGTTGGTTGGGTTGTTTCTTTAGTTCACATTTTATTTCATTTACATTGTGTTAGGACAACATATTTTTTTTAAATCTAAAAGTTCACTATCATAGATGAATTGATGGGAAAAAAATAAATTTAAAGCTATATATGGCAAACCAGGATAACTACTTCATTAAAAATGGAGTTCTCACTTCAAATAAAATCATCGTTAATACAGTCAAGTATTAGAAATGAACCTTGAAATACTGCAGTGTCAGCTTCTTGCAGTAAACAGACCCATTATTTAATTAACCAATCCATATAATTCCTATTTATGTTGTTACTCAACATATATTTAAATAGTTAGGGACATTATTTGTCAAGCAAGATCTTTCCAAATGCTAATAAATTAACATTGTGTCTTTATTTCTTTACTATCCACCATACTGCTATCACAAGAAATCCACACAAAAAATAACAGGATTGTAGGTATTTTGAGCCAAAGATGCCACAAAAGAAACAGATAATACTGAAAAGTAGCAGTGAGTGAGAAGAAAGTGTTCAGAACATAGAAAGGAGGAAATTATATTTCTTTATCCTTCCCTCCTGAAGAAAATTTCTGTTTAAAATTATTTTGAACATTTTGTCTTCTGCTGCTTAATAAAGCTTCCCTTAGGAAATTTATATAGACATTGTTCTGAACTGTGTGATGTCAGCTGTTATTTACTGCCTTATGAAGTAAATATGGTAAATGGAGGAAAAATATTTTAAAGAAAAATCAGGTATAATGCACTGGAAAATATCAACCTTTACATAAAATGATCTTAGTAATGAAGTGGCACACTGAACTTCAGAAAAAACCTAAATTTAGCCCTAAGTAAGAATCATTGTTGGACTTATTTCACTATCTATTTACATTTATTTTTTGCATTTTTCTGTAAGTTTGCTAAAAATGTTAGAGGCCGTGATTTTGCACCTGTCCATCATAAAGCAGAACCAAGAGTATATTCTTGAGAGATCAATAAAAAGTCAATAGAGAATAAGAATTATAAGAATTTCTGACCTTGGCTAGATTCATTTCAGAAACTCCCTGTAACTTCTTTTGAAAGGGTCTGCTTTATTATGAAATAACAGTTGAGGTGAAAAGTTCTTTAACACATTTCGGCTCCTGGATCAATTCAGCCCTTCCTCTGTTACTTCTTTTCTACCTTTTCTCAGTGAATTTAGAGTTCATCAAAGTACAAGACTAACAGCACTAACTGAGTTAAACAGAGGATCCAGGCTGTGCAAGTTTCTTCCTCCAACTCTACTAATTCACTCTTTTCTCTTGACCTGCAAACTATCTTGTTATTCTAGTTCTTGGCCTCCCCTGTGCAGAGACTGAAAATCATTTCTCATTTGCAGTATTTTTTATAGGCTGTAAAAAAAAATCAAGACAAGGTGGGACTACCCAACTAAATTTTGCTGCTAGGTCTCCTGTGCAGAAAGTTAATTTTTTTTTTTTTAAATTGGCTCCACAAACTTGGGAAATTTCAAAAAATGCCTGTGAATTTTTCCTTTGAATTGCAGATTTCTTCTATATAGCATTTTTCCTCAAAAAACCCCAAACAAACCAAAAAAACCAAAACAAAAACATTATTAGAAACATCTTTCAAAGGAAATATGGGCCTTCTATGATATTTCTTTTTTATTTTTCTAGGGCTTTCTAGACAACTAAATTGTTCAACAGCAATTAAAACAGGTATGCTTAGCCATTTAAGGTTTCAGTGCGCAGCATGCTGACAGCATGTTTGTGCATGTTTACATAATATGCACACGGCCCAAAATGTTCCTTTTTTTAAGTATGTATGAACAGGAATGAATTTACCTAAGATAAGGAAACCCAGATATCATAGAACAAAAATCTTAAAGTCTATTATGCAATTCACTCTGCCTATCCATCTAAGTACTGAGCGACAGGGTTCTAGTCCAGAAGCCCAAGTTTTCATCTCTCAACATCTGAGTTCAGTGCTGGCAACCAGTGCTGCACGACTTTATGAAGAGCAGGATTTAGGCTTCTCTTGGTCTCTTCTACCCACCAAGTCAGATGCAGAAAACTATGTGCCTCTTTGTCTCAGTTTTTAAAAAAACCTATCTGCCAAGAGAAATGAGGAATCCTCCTGGACTAGGAAGAGGGCCTCTCTCTCCTCAAGCCACCACCACCTTTGGAACTAAGAGACTTTAGGCAGAAAACGTAGAAGAGGGTAACAGTTATGTACGGCAAATATATAGAACAAAAAGAAACAGAACAAGCAACAACACCATTACCGAAATTTTCGAATGCCGAAGTCCCTTTGTCTCTCGGTGCAGTTACAGCCACAAACCGCAGGGCTCCTGTGGGGCCTGTGGGGCCGCGGGAGGAGATGAGGCTCCTTCCAGGTGCGGCCGTGGGCTGCTCCTGCCGGCCCCGAGGATCCGGCAAGTGGGGCTCACCACACGGCACAAAGGGGCTCCCCCCACCCCGGCTCTGGGGCTGTGGACACAGACCGTGACAAATGACTCTGGGTTCCCTCACCCCTGGGGGAACAGGCAGCCGCAGCAATGGGCAGGCAGGAAAGCAAGCTGCTAACGAGGGGCGTCAATGGAGCCTCCCTCACCAAAGTGCTGGCTCCGGCGATTCGCAGGGGAGAGAAGACAGGACGCGCAGGGTCGGGGTGAGCCGGGAGCCCCAGCAAAGCAACAGGGACATCAAAGCCGATGGGGCCAGAGGCGAGGGGAAAAGAGCCAAAATAAAATGAATGCGGGACTCTCTCCCACACCACACCCCGAGCCAGGGAAAAGTGACCAGAAAAAACCAAAACCTTCCCCCACAAACTGAGACCTCCCCTTCCAAAATGCTTTCCCAAGGCACCATGTTGGTATTTAAGAGGCTATCAGCTACCCTAGAGAGGCCTTTATAAGGCCTGGTGAAAATGGTGTTGATCTTATTTAGAACACAAAACTTTTTGAAACCTAAGCTTTGAACCTGCATAAGAAGGCTCCAGAATTTCATCCATCAGGATGATTTTAGAATTTTCATCAATTCTTTCCCTTTCAACTGTAGGCCACTCAGTGCAGTAAAAAAATGGTTTCAGTACAACAGTAGCAGTCTATTGGCGGTGACTCCACAGTGCAGGAAGGACACAGTGGGAAGAGTACTTGTGTAGACACGCCTCCTACGTGATTCATCCTGCAGCACTTGATTTTTTCGCTCTGCCCTCTGGCTCAAATAAATAAAAACATAGAAAGGAGAGAGAGGGATTAAAAAAAACAAACAAACAAACAAAACCCGAAAAACAAAACAAAAAGCCAGCAAACCCCAAACAAACAACAAAAAAACCTCCCACCCACCAAAACCCAACTCTATGGTATTATAAAATTAATATGGTAAGAATTGATGGTGAATAGCTGCATAAAAGATGTTTGTAAACTGTAAGACTTGAAAGGATGTGTGACCAACACCAGATACCTGTGAAAGGTACAATACCAGAAAAAGCAAGTGGTAGCACTTCCTCAGTATGTTAAACACTTTCTTAACCCCAATAACTAGTAGTTCAGAAGCTTCGTCATCCAAAGGCCTTAACAGATTTCTTTCCTACGAACTCTGTCTTCCTTCGAGCTTATATAAATTTTAGCATCCATAGCATCCTTCAGCGAGAAGTTAACTTATCAACTTCACACTGTATGTGGAACATTTTTTCTGGGTATTATAAACTTCCACCTCTCTTGTGAGTCTTGTCTATGTTCCCGAAGTCTTTCTAACAAAACAGGTGGTTTCACTAGATCCAGCATTCCCTATATACTTTTTTCTTAGTAGCTGCAATTTATGTATATTACTCTGACACTCTTTTTTGGTGACTTACATTACTGACTGAAGCATGCTAGTCTACTAAGCTGGTTTTCTTTTTCTTTTTTTTNGCCAATACTTTTGGTAGACCTTATTTCCTAGTATACTATGTGTTTTTGAGATATGTAGAGTTTATCTGTGACCAGGCAAATAAATATACCCAGTCCAAAATACCCAGAAGTCAAGAAATATTAGTTTCCAGAACTGCTCAGCACCTACTTGCAAATCTATCAGGAATTTGTAATTTAAATAATGTCATAGGAGTTAAAAACATGTACTCCAGATGCCAGTCTGAGTAATTTCTTCCTGTAAATTTGTATATAATGCCAACTGTGAATAACCTGCATTGGGCCCCATGTGTGCTACTGAGATGAAAACTAACAATGATAATGTGGTAATTCGTAATGATCCTTTGAATCACGTGGAAATAATTGGTTTGGGTAAAGAGTCCTTAGTCAAAGAAGATAGTCAAGACAACCCTTAGAAACTAAGGAATAGTATTACTCTCTTTTCACCAGTCCATCAATCAGTTTCAGATGGTCAGAAAAAAACAGTCAAACTAAAACTGCCATTAATGACTCAACAAAGCAGTGCACTGGCACCTGGTATTTGAGTCAGAGATTTGTGCTCTTGAATTAGTGTTACAAGCCTGCCGCATTTGACTTCCCTTACACTTATGCTCTGCAGAGGTTCTCTGCTGGTTTATAACTCATTAGTTCAAAGTTGCAGTGGTTTAAGCTTACTTAGGCACATTGCCAGGATTTATAAGGTTTGGCCATCACTATCTTAAAATCCAAGCAGAGTGAGTTCTTTGTGGATGCATGGCCACATCACATTGCTGTCACACAGTACAGAAAGATTTGTAACAATTGACAGCTCTTCTAGTAAGAAAGGCTACAATTGGAACACAAAAATAATATATTCCTGGTCAAGGACGAGGTACACTGGAAGAGGTATTTAAGAAATGCTTGCAGGATTGGAGGATTCAAATAAAACTACTTCAGCTGTTACTAATGACTGAGACACTTCAAGAAAATGTTAGATACGGATTAAAACATTTTTGAAGCTAACAAAATTTGGCTGCTGTGTTTCATTTCTGTTACTAAATAAAGCACATAAAAGTTCTGTGAATAACCTGAAAAGTAAAAAGTTCCTTTTAGTCTCCTTAGATGTGTTTAAAATATCATGAGAATTTAATAAGAGAAGCAAGATAACACAATGAGCTCAATGTCTCTCCTCTCTCCCCCATTGACTTGCCTCCAAACAAAATCAAATAACATCTGCCAAATGCCAGCCTGTTCAGCTTGCTAATGAGTTTAAAAATTCAGAGTATGACTGTTGCTCAGCAACTGATAAAGAATACTAGTCACATGGTGCTATAGTTAATATACAAGAGACCTTTACCCCTCATTTTCTAAAATGCTATGAAAAACGGATTATGGGAAACACTATTTTTTCAAGGCAATTTACTGGCTTCTTTTTTAGCAATGTGCTGTAATTTGTTGTAATGCTCACAAACACCAGTATTCAGGTGACTCAAAGGGTGCTCAAGTTTTTCAGTAACATATCTTTTAGTTCATGTGTTTGCATGGTTGTAGGGTTCTATTCAGTTCAGCTGTTTGCTGACCATTTCAGTAGATAACCTGAGCCAAAAGCTGAAAACACTTTAAGCCTCAAGAACATGCCAGTGAATTTGGCAGACAGTCTGTTAAGCTAAAACTAAATTGAAAACTATAATCAGAAGTGGAAGAGGGGGATCAGAGGACTTAGAAACCGTGATTTGTGCAGCAGAGATGTAATCAATTTCAGAGAGGAAAAGATGGGAGTCAGTCTTTCAAGACTGTTTCCTCACCTCCTCTGGCCTGCTGGAAAAATCTGAAATTGACCATTAATCAATCCGTCAATCAATCAGACAGTAATCACCAGTGACAGGAGGTTATAATGGGAAAAAGTTAAACAAAGAGACACAATAGTATGTTATTCCTCCTGACACATGGAAGAAAGGCTGCAGTTATGGAAATCCTCTGTGCCAAAGTTGTGCAATTAATATATTGTTATTTCTCAATGCTCTTTATGCAGGACGTGATTGGTGAAGCCAACATGGCTTCAGTAAGGACAAGTCGTGCCTGACAAATTTGGTGGCCGTCTCTGATGAGGTTATAGCATTAGTGTATGAGGATAGAATAACTGAAACCATCTACCTGAAATTGTGCAGAGCATTTGACACTGTCCCACTCGACAGCTCTAAGCTGAAGAGACATGGATTTTATGGATGGACTTGGATCCACTGGTGGATAAGGAACTGGCTAGATGGTCAGACGCAAAGAAATGTGGCCCATGACTTAATGCCCAGTGGAAAGAAATGACAAGTGGTGTTCCTCAGGGGTCAGTATTGGGACTGGGGCTGTTTAATATTTTGGTCAGTAACATGGACAGTGTGACTGAGTGCACCTTCAGCAGGTTTGCTGAAGACTCCAAACTGTGCAGTGCAGTTGGGACATTGGAGGGAAGGTATGCCATCCAGAGGGATCTTGACAAAGAGGTTGTGGATGCCCCATCCCTCTAAGTGTTCAAGACCAGGCTGGATGGGTCTTTGAGCAAGTTGTCCCCACCCATGGCAGGAGGCTTGGAAATAGATGTTCTTTAAGGTTCTTTCCAACCCAAACCATTCTATTATTCTGTGTTTCTATGAGATAAAATATGTTGCTTTGCTAACATCATAAGTGTCTATATTAATGTAATTAGTTAAGTACTAACGGTAAAATCTTAATGTAAGTATTTAACCTACTTAGACACTGTATCAATACAAATGAAGACCAAGTCTAGGAATTCCAAGGATATATTTAATTTAATGCTTAGAAGAGAAAGCTCATCAAAAAGAAGCTGGAAGGGGCAACCTGGAGAATTAAATCTTTCCTAACAGCATAGATTTTTCATAAAGAAACTGCATTGGAAACATAGTGCCAATGCACACCATCTCTTTAGAATAGACTAAAAAGGCACAAAAGGACTGAAAAGCCCACATAACTAGCAGGGTAAAGAAGGTTATTAGATACGGGAAGGCATTTCAAAAAAGCCGAAGCTGAGTTTAAATGAAGAAAATAACTAGCAGATAAGGCAGAATAAAAAAAAAAAAAAAGCTAGTACAAGAGATTCAGAGGTAATAATAAGTCTTTTTTTTCCAAATAAATCAAGATCAGAAAACCTGGCAGAGAGCTTTCAGGTCCTCTTAATGAGCAAGGTATAAAAGGAACACTTAGAAAGGACATGCAATTGCACAGGAGCTAAATGACTTCTTGGCATCAATGTTCTCTTTGAAAAAACTGGAGATTCCCACCTCAATACCATTTTTTGTGCAGGGATACATCAGAGTATCCATCTAAAACTAAAGTGACTCTAGAAGAGATTACAGAACAAGTTGACAAAATCAGCATCAGAACTTCACCAGGATTAGATGGTATACCCAGGATTTAATGATTACCCTTTGAGTTCTATGAGATCTTATGGATAAAATAGATGAATAGCCATGTGTGGCAAATGTCAGGCCATTTTTCTTAAAAGAAAAGGGTTCTGGAAAAGATCCAGGGGGTGTCAAGTCTGTAAGACTGTCAGTGGCTAAACAGCAGGACTTATGCTAAAGAATAGCTTTAATGGCCATTTGCATAAATATTACAAAGAGTCAAGAAAGCTTTTACAATGGAAAATCTCACTTTAGAGAAACATTGGTTTGGTGGGTAATTTTTAAAGAGGTCAACAAAATCCAAGTAATGAACAGCAATTCCTTCTGTACCCGCAGTAGTGCCCCTATAACTAAGAGTATTGCAACTCTAAAAAAAAAAAAACAAAACTAGTTATTTATAAATATAAAGGATGGTTCCTCAAGCCTCTAGCAAAATTCAGTACTCCCCCTTCTCTGCTTAAGAAAATGAAGTTTGATACCATGACTTTATATTGTAATTCTGTTTTGAGTCGTTTTCCCAATTTTTATGATTTTTGTAAGAACTCTGAAGCTGACATCCTGTAACTCTGGCACCAGGTTTTTCAGGTGAAATTAAGGACTTTGCATGTTGCAAAGGTGACATTACTGTACTGTAATTAAAATTATGTATAGTCTGACAGCTGCTTGTCATTAAATGAATCTCAGACTTGTGTAATGCAAATAAAATCTGAAATTGAGGGCTGCATTATATTTCACCTCCCTAATTCTCACATAATTTATCCATATGTTACAGGTAACATTCTTTAACACTCTGCATATAAAGCTGAAAAAAAAAAAAAAAAAAAAAAAAGGAAAAGATTTCCTGCTAACAAACCCAACATGCACAATCACCTAAAGAAACCTTAGGACTACTGCAAAGGATGACTTACAGTCCTGTAAAACCAGTTGCCATCATAAATCAGGTTTGACGGGTCATTGGCAAACTTCTAGCAGAAATATCTCTTTTTCAAGGAATGATACTGTTTCTTATGTGCTACACGCCTTTAAGAGTTCTTAATTCTTTTGCTTCACATTGTGCTCATATTGTGCTTTGTCCTCTGACTCAGATTTTGTCCAGAAATACAATCTAGCACCAATTTTATAGCTCAGTAGCACATTGCATCTTTCCTAAGGCCCTCTGGTGCACTTAAGGCAGAAGCTGCTACAATGTCCCTAAAACATGAACATTAGTGACAAGAGAAGAAAGGAAAAGACTGCAACATTTTTTTTTAGAAAACTCTACTCAATAGCCAAAAAATCAAATACAGCTTTCCTTCTGAAAAGAGGATTAGTGGAACTTCCGTAGTTAAGAAACATTTGGTCTTTGGAAATATGTTTAATATGGTATAATTTAAACTTTCAAATCAAGTATCTTGGTAGGTCATTAGGCAATGTAGGGAAATAAATCCCAATCTTGCCTATTTCAGACACCAACTTTAGAATGAAAAGCACTATCTTTCATGAGTTCATGATGACTAGGTTAGACTTAGTTGCCTTCAATTCTAGATGTCTAAGTTAGACCATGTGAATGCCAACCGGAGCAAAAACGGGGTTTGTGGCTACTTGTGTCAAGCTGACCACTTTTGGGTGAAATTTTCATCAAATTTTACTCTAAGAAGTAACATTCTAGCTCTGACCAATTTAATCTGGTGTTTCATCTGGGTGCAATATTTTTCATTCAGTAATCTAAATTAAGTTAGGAAAGGCTGCTGGCCACTATTAATCTGTTTCTCTTTACCACCTTGTGAGTGGCTGCCTTGAACCTTCAGAATACCAGTATGTATTAGGAAATTAAAAGCCACTAGTATGTCAAAATGGCAGAGCTTTCCAGAGGAACCTTTACATCTCAGAAAATTTTTTGTGGAATTCTTCCTCCACATTTCGAATGGTTGAAAAATATAGAAAAATAAATGGCAACATTTTCCCTGGGAAGAAGACCTCAGAAAGGTTATCAAAACCCTAGAAAACTCTGGGAAACATTGTATAAAAATTACCTTCCAAGAGATCATAGCAAATTTACATCCAGAAAGAAATCCACGAAGATATGTGATATATATATATATATTGGAAATGGTCATATTTTTATAGCATTTTAACATAACGTCATAAGCGGGCAATTTTTTCAGCTGTAATCTTACATAACTATTGATAATAACTCTGTTTACATGCACTGCTACATCTGCAACACATTATCTATTTTTAGATGCTTTATCTATTTAGTTCAGATAATTTTACAGTAATTCAAACACTTTCAAGTATTTGTCCAGAAATTGTGTAAGCATCTTTGAAAACAGTATGCAGAAATTGTGGACAACTTGACTTCCCAACGGCTGAAGTTTGTAGAAAATACAATGCGCTTTCTCTTCTAGGGATGACTCTCTTTCTCCGCTCCTTTTCCTGGACACAAATGAGCAATACTTCAAGTGCAACTTCAGGGACAGGGCCTACTCTGTCAGGATTACCGAGGAAGCCAAATGCAATTCTGATTCAGTTCTGTAGCTTTCTGCCGGCTTGGCACAGGAAAAACCATGAAGGGAGCAAAATAACAATACTGCTGTTCCAGATATGTGAATAGAAGCTCAGTTCTTTGGATGCAAACCTCACTTGGAGTGCTGGACGATCTGAGCAGCATCCAAAGAGGGAACTACAGTAACCCTGTGTCAACAGCACAAGGGCACTAACAAACTGCAGCCTCGAGAGGGACCCCTTTTCTCACCAGATTTGCTCTTCTACTTTCTATCTGTCCCTCTGGATATTTTCAGTTGTCTTTTCAGCGTATATGGGTTTGTATTTTTTTGAGATCTCTTTAAGAAGAAAATGGAATTTCTGTATCCTGCAAAGTGACATTATATCACAAGTACAATTATTTTTTTTTTAAATGTAAATGTATATATTCCTCTTCTTTGGTTTTAGAATTAGTTCTTATCTCAGTTTTTATCTCCCTTGTTTCTTTCTGTGCAAAATGATTTGTAAGCTGAAGGCTCATGTTAGAACATTTCCTGTTGGTTTTTCACATCTAATATTTTTTCAAGTGATTTGGTTTATTCTTTAAAATTACTAGTTAGAAGTGTTTGTATTTTGGGGCTGCTGCTCGTTGTTTTTCTTTTGAAATATGAAGATGTGAATGTTTTATCACTACACTAATTCATGCTCCTACAGAGGTTCTGTGCACTGCCTGACATCAGATCAAGGGCTCTCTTCTTTCCCTACATTCTGTATTTACCAATTGATACAAGGGTTAAGATAGCTTGCTTTGGGAGACTGCAAAAATATAGGGGGAAAGGATTCGGAAAACTGAAATCATTTACATACCTTTGGATCATCTAACAATGAAAAACAAAACCCAGATTGCCTGCAAAAATCATTCCAGAATAGCAATACTAAGTGAAGAAATAACATATCTCGGAGCACAATTTTAACAAGTTAGCTAAGAAATGGTGATAAATGACAAAAAGTTTCCAGGAGTACAAATCAATAGGAGTATTGATCTTTCATGTCAACACAATCCACAAATCTTTCAGAAAATGCTCAAAATCTTAAGAATAGCTTTGGAGTTTTGGAATAAAAGAGAAGTAATCTGCTTATGGTCACCTGAAACATTTCTCTGAGCACCCACCTTGGCTATACAAGATCCTACGAGAAGTTAAAGAGTTGTTCCTTCATTCCCAGGAATGAATGCAGAAATTTTATACATTCAACTGACTGGATTTAAATGATTTGGGAATGCTGTTTCCAGTTTTTCATGGGAAAAGCTGTATTGGGGATCTTGCAAGAAATTCACTAAAACATCCTCCAAACAGACTGCACAGGAGAAATTAGTGAAAAATTATGGTCTTGAAAAGAAAGGGCAGGCCCAGTCAGTACATGCTGACATGGATAATCTGCAAGTCTGAAGACAATCTGAGAACACACACACAACATCCATCACCTGTCCTGTCCTCAAAATGTCATTTTGGAAATCATTGTTCTCAGCCAATACCAGAAGCTATAGACTTGTAAAGCTCCTTTCTTGCCAAATACTAACCCAGGGCATTATTTTGCACAGGATATAATTTCCTCTTCAATTCAATTTTCAGCTGTCCAACTCTCCTCCCATTACCTAAAACATATGCCTAGTTTCAGACACAATGAAGTAGTAGCTACAGTGTGGAAAATGTAAAATCATATGGCAACACAAACGCTCAGAATAGTTCTTAATCTCAGA
Organism: Grallaria varia; assembly: GCA_013396735.1. Classification (NCBI taxonomy): domain Eukaryota; kingdom Metazoa; phylum Chordata; class Aves; order Passeriformes; family Formicariidae; genus Grallaria; species Grallaria varia. The sequence goes on from VWZG01002135.1 coordinate 206,293, forward strand.
CTATTCATGTTCCTATGATAAACAATATGAAGGTTAAATAATATTTTAGTGAGGATTTTAACAATTACCTTTTCCAACTGATACGTACTTCACTATGGAACATTTAAATCATACTGTGTGAGACTTCATTGCAGTCTTCAAAATTTCCACGAGGGGAAGTGGAGAGACAGGTACAGCTCTCTTCACTCTCATGACCAGTGAGAGGACTCGAGGAAGCAGCATGAAGCTGAGTTGGAGAGATTTAGGTTAGATATCAAGCAAAGCTTTTTCACCCAAAAGGTGATTGAGCACAGGAACAGGGAAGTGATCACAGCAGCAGGCCTGTCTGAGTTCAAGAAGTATTTGGACATGTCAGGCACATGGTGTAATTCTTGGGGTGGCCTCCACAGAGTCAGGAGTTGGACTCAATCCTGATGGGTTCCTTCCAACTCAGCATATTCTATGATTCTATGATACATAGTCACCTTGCTTTCTGCATTATCTTGAACTTAAAATCTAGATGAAGCCTGGTTTCAGAAGACATTAATAGAAGGTTTCTCAGAAGTTCACAAATAATATCCCTTCCCATTCTACATGAAGAATACAGGTTTTACCTTATACTCTGTGCCTTTCACTCACTTTTATTGTCTCTTTTGGCCTTAAATCCTTCCAAATTAATCTATTTGTCATTGTTACCTCCTAGACTTGCTTTGAGCTACATTCCAGATGTGCCTTCTTAAGTTTCAAGTCATTGACATTAGCTTTTTTGCTCTTGATTTTGAACCTCATGTGTTATTGCTACTCCTTTTCCTTTATTCCCACTCACATATCCCATTACCTGTTTTACCTGTCATGAGTCAGAAAATTATTTCCTTCTTTCTATATCAGAGACATATCTTTTCTTAAGCCATTTTTCATCTTCCTCATTTTCACCTGATTTAAACTGTATTTACAGAGAGAGTATGTAATTCCCTCAGCACTACTCAAGGCTAAATCACTTCATATTAACACCCTGACATTTTCCTTACGAAAATGAGCAGTGGATGATAGGCACTATTGATTGATTGGTATAAATGCTAATAGGAAGCTTCAAGGTACGCGTATCAGCATGTTGTCTAAATAATATTGAGGCATTTTGGTAGCAGTATAAATATTTGAATCCTTTTAAGTATCAAAGATTATCATGTCATTCACATCCCTGTTACTGTGTGCTAGAATTATGAGTGATAATTTTATATTGTGCGGACTTGGCATTATATTGACAGTATACTTTCATTTTGTGTTAAGTTGCCTAGAATATATGGCTCAATGCTTTATTAATATACTTTTAGTTTAAAAATGTATTAAACACATCTTATTCATGTCTATATCAGTTACTGCATACAACCATCCTACTCAAAATATTAATAATCTATACTTATCAGAATACATCTCTCTATCTGTATATAGTTCTATTAAAAATAAATGAAATCCATATTTCTGCTGAAATCTGTGCAGTTATTTGATGCTGCATAGGTGGCAAACCATGCTAACTCTCTTGGGGACAGAATTGGGTGAGAACTGCTGTTCATGTTTGACTTTGCTACTCACAAATAATGTTGTCATCCCCAACCCATGTCAGAGAAAGTGTGCTATTTGCATTATTGCTATCCTGACACAGACATAAGGACAATCTCATGGTGAGATATCCAGTGGTTAATAACAAAATACATAGGTTTCAAGTAGGACTTAAGTCTTCAAAAACAGATTGTAAGATAAATTCGTAACCATGCCAGCAATTTTTAATCTCTGGAATGCCATTCCACACATAGATATATTTTCAGATGCCTTAATTTTAAAGACTAGAGAGAAATGCCTGGTGCCAACAGAGAAATCCACAATCATTAAGCAATGTGTTATCAACGGTGTGTTATCAATAATTGTATGTCACACCTACTAATAATCATTTTTACATATTCAAAGTATGGTAGGGATGTTCCAGTTACTTCAGGTTTCTAACACATTTGCCATTTAAAGATCAAAGTTAGAAATCTGACCAAACCACACATTACTTTACATTTAGATTCAAATTTTTATTTTTCTCTTCATATTTAATCAACCCAAGCCTTTCTTTCACTGATACTTGAATGTACTTTGCAAGGGCTATAACAGACAGAATTACTGTAGGAATGGGGAATAAATGTTTTCATAGTATAAAAGAATGTAATTTGAATAGTATCTTAAGTACTATGTTGAACACTCAGACATTTCCACAGTGCATATGAACATAAATAATGTATACAAATGCATGAGATTAGGAGTATGTGTGCATTTGAGCACATAAAATGTGCATAACTGTGCACAAGACAAAACCTGTACAAAGATTCTGTCTTTTATAATTACATTTAAATTCATTTATGATGAAATAGCTTTATCACTTCTGATACTAGTATTCATCAAAACTAATTGTATTTGTTAAAATGAGTGAAATTTCTTTTCTGTGATTAACAATAGTATTTGCAGTTCATGTAATTTTAAATTAGCTAGAGCAAATGGGTCAAAACTCCTGGAAAAACAATAATTCTCTTTGAAATAAGAGTAACCAATTATTTAATTGTGTTTTAAACATATCTGTGAATCATCAGCACTAAGAAGTGGATATTTTAAAATTTGCCCACAAGCAGGTAACACAATTCGAAAGAATCAGAGGAATATGTCAGACCTATTTAAAAGTTCCTATTTTCAGGCTCTTTTCAGAAAAATAGATATGGAATTTTATATGAATACAGGTTTAGCTTTAGGGCTTTTAAATTTCTCCTTAATATTTAATGGAAAACCTGAATAATATTTTACTTAGAAATAAACCCAGCTTTAAGGCAGGTAAGTGCTTTCCTCATTTTTTGTTTGTTTGATTGTTTGTTCTCATAAAATTAGAAATAGGACTTTTATTTTCTTTCTTTTTTTTTTTTCCTTTACAATCTATCTATAAGGTATCACTATTGAGCACTGAACGAAAGATTAGGAAAATATAGCCTGAAGTAAGGATTTAGTATCCCATAATCAGCTCCATGTGAGAATTGCCACTAGATGGCAATGTGTCAGAAAATTATCTTCATCAATGCTGAGGCAGATAGAGAATATACATTATTTAAAGGTTCATTGAGTCGTTCTAAATGGATCTGTCAATCAGTAAGGTGACAATTCTTATGCATTTCTCGTGGCCTTTACAACTTCCCTCGGAAGACTCGAGGAAACTGAGCACCTCCAGAAACTCACAGTAAGATGACTGTAAGAGAGAGGAGGGGTCAGACTGCTTGTGCCAGGCAGGCAAACCCGGGCTGCTCCTGGAAGAGGAGCAACATGCATCCTCAGGGATTTTGCAGCTGCTGAGTGCTGCACAATTATGAAAATCATTCTCAGCTGTGAAGAACTGATACCCACCCACTGCTGCAGGGGATAATTTTAACTAAATCAGACTCTAAGTGTCCATATTCTCAGCCCTTTAATTTGCAGAGATGAGGAGTACGTTCTGCAAATCTGACATGTAGATACTATAGATGAATTTTAAAAACATTTTAGAAATTATAAAGTCATTATAAAATATTTTGCTTATACAGGTGTTAATTTTAGAAATATATTAAAATAAAATGTGCTTAGTGATTTTTTTTTCCAGTGGCATTTTATAAAAATACATAAAGTATGAATAAACATTCCCAAATGCTCTGAATATTCTGGGTATTCTCCTAGACTTCTCCTGTTCAATTTAGAAAGCATTTTGCATGTGTTTATACATGAGGGATTAGAATTTTTTTAAAAAAGGAAAAGAAAACCAACAAAAACCCAAACCCTATGCCAGTGAAGTTTTTCCACTTACACTTCTTGTGTCACAAAGTTTTCCACAGACTTGCCCAAGCAGTTATGGGTGTCTTCCACCCTTACTGTATTTGCTTTAAAGGCTTCCTGCTCTCAACAGTCTGTACACCCTCAGATACAGGAACATCTGAAGTGACCATCGGCTCCAAGTCCATCACAGATGACCACCCAGCTTTTTAAAATTGAGAAGAAATGTGTAGTTATTTAATGTTTTACACCTTGGGCTGCAATAATCCAAGAGATGACAGATTGATAGCTCACATAGTCCTACAGAAGGGACAGGACAAATTGGTTTCCACTTTATTGCCTCAAACTCTCTTGCACTTATTAATCTGAATTGTACTGCTAATGTCAACAAAAGAGCATCTTTTTATCAGCATGTGGGTCCCCCACCTTATTCTTTTCTGATCAGTGCTTGTTCTGTGATCTCTGAATTAAAACTGAGTTGTCAGTCTGAGAAAGACCTAAAACCTCAGATATTACTGTAAAACAAGTACTTAAACAGGAAGCAGCTGTAATTATAAAGCAGATCTGTAAAATGACATGAATGAGAATGCACACCTCTGTTTCATTTTTTTTTCTGAACTTACTATTATGCATGTATTATATATAGTCTGAGTATGCCTAAGAGATTGGAGATTTAGGTGGAGTCTCTGTCTCCTCCTACTCAGTTTCTATATTGGACTAAAGGTGGGAGGTGATTCCCATTTTCTTGGAGCTGAATGTTTCTGAGCACATGCAAGTTTAGATGTTTAGTCCAACTGCAGGAGCTGAATAGCTAAAAGTGTTACCAGAGTAGGCAGTGTCTGAGGACAGGATCCTGAATTTCTCTTTCAAGTCGAGGTGCCTACCTAGATCCCAATTTTGGCAGAGTATGGGTAGTCTGAACCGCAATGCATTCACATATATCTATATTTTTACATACTTACGTCAAATTCACAAAAATATCAAAAACTCCACAGTGCTTCATCAGACGGTGAAAATGATTACTCAAACTAAAATAATCCTCAAAGAATTCACGATTTAGAAAACTGTGGTGCTGTTGATAGAACTAATAAAAAGGTTTACAAACAGAAATAGAATAGTTTTTAGGCATTTTCAAATTCATATAAATAATCTCATACTTAATAATTATAAAGTAAAATATACATTTAACTATTCAGAACACTCAAAGTAGGCTTCATGCTGAAAACCACTGCCAGCAATAAAAAGGGCTTAATTTGCATTCTTTTCTTTTTTCACCTCTTTATAATTGTTCATAATATCAAATTTTCAAAGGTAACTGGGGTTATTAGAAGTAATTTTCACATTGCTTTTGTATTCCTTGAAATACATGGTAAGTAACAGAAAGCTGACTCAACTGAGATTCCTTGAGGCAAGACATTATATAAACTTAGCATAAAATGTTCCATCCAAGTTGCAAGACAGAAATTATTCATAGTTGAATTTAAAAAAAAAAAAAGTCTTTTTAAGGTGACATTACTGGCTGGTATTTTCCTTTTGCCAATGTTTGTGATACTGGTTTCTGTATTTCAATTTTCGTAATGTACTAATTCTTTGTATTTCAATTTCAGTAATTAAGTTGGAATGTTTATGCTACTGGTATATAGCTTCATTGCCAACAAGGTGTCCATGAAACACAGTTGACTCCTGTGACTGGGAGCTGCTGTTGAAAACATCATGTCTGACATGGCAGTCACAGTTAGCAGCTGTCATAGGAAGGTGCTAGCATGAATGATATTACATGTAGGAAGGTAATCTTAGCTAGCTGAGAAATATGTACTTTCAAGCTGGAAAACACCTGTACTCAAAACTACACACTGCAGTGTCATTCTGTTGACCAGTTTACCAACACCCAATACACAGAATAATGTGCTTATTCATTGCCCTGAGCATACACAGATTTACCCATTTGCTTGCTTTGTGTGTCCCAACATTTTTCCTAAATAAGACTGTACACTAGTCCAGAGCCATGAATATCTCCAAATACTTATTTCTTTTAAACATATTAGCAAGTTTTTCTTCTACTTGCCCTTCAAAAGATGCAGTAGACAATGAAGTAGTAGTGTTCAATTTAAAAAAAGAAAAGAGCATTTTATCCCATCCTTTACTATCACAGCATTTCCATTCTCGTGAAATAGAGAGTGTGTTTATGAACGGATATCCAACATGTTAACTGCAACGCTCACATCTTGCTTTTAAGAAGAAATGGTTATTTTGACAGATTAATTATAAATGCACATGCTCATTAAGTGTTGTTCAGATTTCAGTCTTTTAATCTGATATGATATTTCTACTGTGCCACTGAATACCGGTTTTAGAGCTCCTTCAGCATCTAAAGCTGAGTCAGCCTATCATTGTTTAAGTGGTTTTTAGATGTGTAACAGAAGCAGATTTTCATCTCTAATCCATTCAGAAATGTGCTGGTTTGGGCTGGAAGACAGCTAATTTTCTTCACAGTGGCTGGTGTGGGGCTGTGTTGTGGATTTATGCTGAAAACAGTGCTGATAACACAGGGATGTTTTAGCTACTGTGGAGCAGTTCTTACACAGTCAAGGCCGTTTCTGTTCCTCACCTCACCAGTGAGGAAGCTGAGGGTGCACAAGGGGTCGGGAGGAGACACATCCAGGACAGATAATCGCAACTGACCCACACCATACGACATCATGCTCAGCATATAAAGCTGCAGGAAGAAGAAGTGGTGTCCTCTGTCTTACCAAGTCACCATTGCATGTGCTGGAGCCCAGCTTTCCTGGAGATGGCTGAGCGCCTGCCTATGGGAAGTGGTGAATAATTCCTTGTTTTGCTCTACTTGCATGTGCAGCTTTTACTTTACCTATTAAACTACCTTTATCTCAACCCCTGAGTTTTCTCACTTTTGCTCTCTTGATTTTCTCCCCAGTGACACCAGGGAGCAGTGAGCAAGTGGCTGTGTGGGTCTGAGTTGCTGGCTGGGATTAAACTATGATACACAATTACTAGTTCACTTAAACTCAAATTTCCCACATGGATGACATGCATATTTCTATGTATCTGTAAATCACACTGTATAGATGAACACAGACTCCAATTTAACTTTACTCTGTTGTTTCAGAACTGGAATTTCATTCAATGTGCATTACTAAATGCAATTAAGTCAATGGCAAAAGCAAAATATGGAATGGAATCCTTCCTGTTCTCAAAAAGTGGGATTTCACATCACAATTCCATGTGATAAAAAACAAACAAAGAGCATTCTGTCCAGTATAACCACAAGCCCCCAGCTGATATCCTCTGTAAGAACGCATGCGCTGTCAGCGCCAATGCCAGAAAAATAGTGGGATACTGGGATATTTAAAGCCCTGTGATGAAAATCAGACAGGAAAAAATATCTTCTAACATACTTCCTCTTTTATAACTGTAAAGTATCTTAAGAAACAGACAGGAAACAAATTCTGTCTCTCAGTCATTTAAATAGATGAGCAGCAGTATGATGCAACAGCCAGTAATGTGCTCTGCAATATTGCTAATTTAACCAGCCACAGCTATTTGTGTTGTCAGTGCTCTCATATCGGGAACCAAAGCACATGGCAGTTGCGAAAGCAGTATAGTCACTGATTAGTGATAATGAACTTGAACAAAAAGCAAATATGAAGCATTTTTGCTCTGGAATTCTCATACCATTCAGTGCGTAATGGGATGTGCTCAAAATGCTGCTCTCTGCATCAAAATAGTTGCAAGATTACATCTGTAAGTATATTTTGCTAGACCCAGCCTTTCATGCTGCCATTCATTCAGGCTGCTGAGGGAAGGCTCCTGCAGTGCATGCTTTCCTCTTCCATCCCACACCGTGACACTGGCTTGGAGTCATTTAACATTCCATGAATGAAGCAAAACCAGCAGCAGAGACTCATGGATGATATGGCATTACTCCAAACTGCATTGGACAGCAGGGCAGTTGGAGGGGCATGATCGCAGAGTCTCACTACTGGAACTTGTTTGTTTATTTGGGGTTGGTACAGCAAAAACAATCATGGGCAGTAAAGTAACAGGATAAAACAAACCATGTTAACTAAAGCCTGAAAGGTCACAATTCGGTGTTTGTTTTCCTCAGCTCAGGAGGAATGGAGAGGAAAAAGAGAGAAAAGAGAGACAAAACCTCCAAAGAAACAGAGAGTCATTAAAATTGGAAAAGACCTCCAAGATCATCAGGGAAACTGAGAAAGCATGATTTTAATTTGGGTTTTCTCTAGATTTAGAAGCCTGATAAATTGTTCATTTGTTAAAGTCAGTTAACTGTCCATGTGGGACTTCATCAGTCTCTTACAACTGTTTCTGAGACTGATTTTTGCTTGCTTTTTTGGACAAAAACCAAGAAACTCCACTGATGAATTAAGAAAAAATGCAAGAAAATTCAGAAAGATTTCTGAAACCTGTCACCTCTCATGCAGAAAAACAAAACTGTGTCCTTTTAATTTTTCATAGTATCCATGTGACAAAAAAACTTGCTTTCACTTCAAAAGATAAAGTGCTTGTTTGGATGTCAGCTTGTTTCCTGTTCCTGAAACTCTTCAGGTAATGACTTTAAAAGAGAATCCTTTTATTTATACAAGGCAGTTTTCCACATTTTGGGAAGCTGACACATGTACTTGTTTGAATTATGACTACTTTTTTTTTAAAACAGAAAAAACACAACAAGTAGTTTATTCCCTGGAACAGCCCCAAAGGTCATTATTCATTTATTCTAAATTAATCCAGCCATTAACTGGAGTTTACGACCACTACAGACAAAGCCATCTGCAAGTGTATTCATTGTGTTGTGAACACAATGGCTCTCAATGTTCAAAAGATGCAGTTATAAGCAATCAATAGCTCCTTATTTTATATTGCTGTGATTAATGCCAGGGTGAGGGAATGTCCTCATGAGCTTCCTTTTAAGGTGCTTGAAAGATGTGACCAAAAGAAACACTGCGGGGCAAAAAGGCTCAGGGCATGTTTTAATAAATAGAAATAACCTGGCAGTTCAGGATCTATAGATGTGCATGAAAGATATACATATTTAAATCATGAACAGAGGAGTAAATGCATTTTACTATTAAAAGGCAGTAAATGCTGTGATACACTGCTTCTGTTTTGGAATTTCTCATGTAGCACTTTCCAAGTCACTGAATTAAGCCTCCACTGCAGCCAGATTAGTCTGACATCTTAATTTTCATTGGAACCAGTCAGTAATTTTAAAAGACTGATGGTGGAATGTAGGGTAACATCATTTATAGTTATGTGGACTGCAAGTACCTATAGGTAGATGGGATTAATTGCAACCTGATGGTATAGTTATGTTTTTCTGGCGAATATCAGTAATATAGTCATTTATCTGAAATATTTTCCTTTTCCAGTAGGATCTTAAAGAAAATATTATCAGCATAAAAGCTTATAAAAATATCAAATTAAAATTGGAATGTTCCTTTCCTATATAGACATACAATATATAGAGAGATGTATATTTAGACATAACGTGCAACATATGAAGAGACAGCACCTTTCTATCATTTGTGGTGGAGTGGTATTCAAATATTTCAATTAGGAAATTTATGGAGCAAAGAAGAAAACCTAGTTTGTATGTATATATACACACCTATACTTTCTCTCAAGACATGAAAACCTTATATTTTCACTTGCAGCTGTCCTTTTACCATCCTTCAAAATTCACCAGGCTGCCACAAAATCCTTCTGAGGACTGAGGCTGTGATACCTTGGGGATTTAATGTGTCTGGCCAACCTTGGGACCAAGTAAATTTCCACAAAAACTTTGTAAGCAGGGACAGAAATTGCTTACCTGGAGTGGTCCTGTCCATATCCTCTCTTTGCAGAAGAAAAAGCCTAAGCTGTACAGCAAAATAGAAACACTTTGCTCAATCTGTAGAGAGCCATACTACAATATTTTCTGAAACTTTGCAGTTGTTTATGAGCATTTCTTATAAATATGACAATTTTGAAGACTTTAATACAATGTTACATACAAAGGTTCAGCAACATTGCAATTAAGATTAAGTACAGTTAAAAGTTTAATCATTATGTAAAGGAATTTGAAAATGTGCTTGTGAAAGATACTTTCCTAGGGCAGAAAGAACTTTTAAGCTTGGAAATAAAATTTATCTATTTATATATTACCGTAGTGTATCTATAGCAAGAGTCTGCTATGTCTTTATTCTGTGCTGGTATCCCAGATGTAAATCATACAGATTTAGACATGTTGGTTTAGATAATTCATGTCATTATCCCTAGAAAAAGAAATACAGGTTTATAGGGTGCTTCTAGACAAAAAAAAAAAAAAAGGCAATTTGAAAGAGTCTCAGTCAATATCAAGACACCTAAACTCATCTAGATGTCTTCTATAATCCATGCAACAGCTTTCTGTAATCAGTGGAAAAACAATATAGTCTTGAGAGTCTAAAGAGTCACTGACAAGGATGTAGATGTCTATTTTAGAGTGAACTTCGTAATTAATTCCCTATGTCTAGTGTACTTCTGTCTTAGTACAATTCAGAATTGACTTTGACTGAAGTATCTTTCCCAAGAAAATGATGTGTGACCCTGGACTCCATGTTAGTTAACTGTTTAGCTCAGCAGGACGATAAAACTATACTTCAGAAACACAACTGAAACAACGGTTGCAAATGCATGGTTAGGTAATTAAACACTGTTTATTAACATTTATACTAACTATATTCTACATTCAAAAAGTTGTTGAATTATTCCAGTTTATCTACTGTTATAAAATGTGGTTCTTCCTCTGCCTCATATACTGAATGTGTATCACTTCAGGTTTGCAATAGCCAGATATTGTATAAAACCCAGCTTCTAACTGTAATTTAAAGCAGTGCTACCTAATCATCCATTAAAAACCTAATATAGGAAAAAAATTCTCATTTAAGTCATATTTTAAATTGATGTAAACATTGTTCATATAAGTGTTTTCCTTAAAATGACCATCATACATCATGAAAAACATTCACAATTGATCTTTATATTTAGGAATATGAAAAATTATGATGGAGGCATATTAACCATAAATGTTTTTACTACAATGCTAAAATTATTTAAGAAGCAACCTTTCTTAACTAAACTATCAGGTGTGCTATATGTACAAATTTTAATAGGCAAAGATAATTATGTTAGCAAGTAGTTATTCATTTAAATAGGCTGTTACACAGATGAGAGAAGATGCAATAAATTTGACCATCTAATACATAGTAATCCAATCAAATTTAGTCAATAGTCTCTCTCGAAAAAAATGCAGAGTGTCATTTGTCTTATTGTAAAATACAGGGAATTGATTTCCAAATGACCCCATAAAGAACTTAGTCCACTAGTTTAAACTTGACAGAATACCTTTCAGATGGCTAAAATATTTTTCTGTGTATTATTTTCTTGGAAGCATTGATGTGAGAATTTTAAACCATATGCAGTCAATGTCTGGGCTTACTGTTACACTTCAGCAGACTGTGAGAACACAAACAAGCCTCTGTGTAAGAACTCCTCAAGAGAAATGTAGTTTTCATAACCTTTTCCTGGTTACAGATCATAGAATCACAAGACAGTTGAGGTTGAAGGTGTTCTCTGGAGGTTCCCTGGTCCAACACTCCAGCTCAAGCAGGGCCACCTAGAGCCAGTTGCCCGGGACTATGTGTAGAGAAGATTTTTTATATCTCTAAGCATGTATTTCCATAATCTCTTTGGGTAACATACCCCCACCAGCTGTCCCTGGGATACCAGCCCAGAATCAACAGATAGCAGACCCTTGCTATAGATACTACTTCTGTAAAATATAAATAGATAAATTTCTTTTTTCAAACTAAAAATTCTTTCTTCCTTAAGAATATGTCTTCCACAAGCACATTTTCAAATTGCTTCACAGGTTTAAGAGAATTAAAACAGCCATGGGCCTGTATAGTTGGTGCTTGCTCCTGACTACCAGTGAGTCCTGTAATTAAAAAATAATTTATGACTTGAGAGGGTTTTTTTCTGTGAACTTTAAAATTTCCTATAAATAAATTTAAAAAACCCCAAAACTTTCTAGTTGTGATAATTGGTAAAATATTTCATAGTAAATTTGAAAAAAAATCCACAGTGTACATTTTGCATTTGTCATCTAATCAGGCCATCTATTTTGCTGAAACAGAAAGCAGCCATCTACATGTGATTAGATCTGAAAGAAGAAAATATCATAGGAGGTGTGAAAAAACCAGTGGTGGCTGCCCACTGAATTTCATGTGCACTAGCTCATTGTTTTAGTTCATGATCATTTTTTCACTTGAATTTCACCTTGTTTTATAGAGTATTAGCATAAATCTATCAATCAAGAATATTTGAAATTTGGCACATATGCACTGAAAAGTTAATGGAGCTACCAACAGATCTGAACTGAGATGAGAGGATATGACGAAACCTCGTGTGATGAAAAACACATGCTTTAGCTCTGTTGGGCATTAGAAAATGCTTTCCAGCTAAACTGTGACATAGAAAATCCAATCCAATCCAAAGTGAACTAAGTGGACATTAGTGCAATTTCATGGAGCTGACTCCATCTCCTTCTCAGAGGGATGAAAGAGAAGAATAACAAGGAAAGCTGTAACTAAAAATTGAACTGACATATAGTGAAGAAAAGGGTAAATCTACACAGGTACCACAGAAAAGCGGAAATCTTTGTCCTGTCGTGAAAGCCACAGGAAGTTCTCTTGTACTCCAACTATCTCTTCTCTTTACTTAGCCCAACTTCATTCAGTGTCTTTTATTGCCTTGGGATACATTCTGTTTACATTTGCTGTTAATTTGGCAATTCCAAAACAAGAAATAAATGTATGTGTTGTAGTTTAACTCCAGCCAGCAACGAAGCACTGTGCAGCTGCTTGCTCACTCCCCTGCCAGTAGGAAAGGTAAAAGCTAGGAAACCCATGGGCTGAAAGACAGTTGAATAGAGAAGGCAAAAGCCATGCACACAAGCAAAGAAAAACAAGAAATTAATTCACTGCTTCCCATGTACAGGCAGGTGTTTAGCCATCTCCAGAAGAGCAGGGCCCCATCATATGTAAGGGTTACTTGGGAAGGCAAACACCATCACCCCAAATGTCCCACCTTTTTCCTTCGTCCCCCCACTTTATATTCCGAACACAATGTCAGATGTTTTAGCATATCTCTTTAGTCAGTTTGGGCCACCTGTCCCAGCTGTCTCCTCCCAGCTTTCCATGCACCCCCAACCTCCTTGCTAGGGTGGCAGTAAGAAAAGCAGAAATGGCCTTGGCTCCTGCTCAGCAATAACAAAAACAATCTCTGTTATCATCACAGTTTTCAGCACAACTCCAAAACACAACCCCATACCAGCCACTGTGAAGAAAATTTACTCCAGCCATAACCAGCACAATATGTTGAATATGTTATTTGCTGCTACTGTACAGTTCACTCTGCATCCATGTTGCAAACCAATTCATCTGATTCAATTCATCAGACTATATTCATCTGATCTGTGCTAAGTCTAAGCTCTTTCACTCAAGTTAAAAGGAATGTTATTCCTGACTTATCCTTCCCTGCTCCTTTAAAGTACTTTTTAAAATGTTGTCTTAGTGAACAAAAAGGTCACATAATCCCGTGTTTACCAAACACAGATTAAAAAATATCTCCCATCTCCCTCAAGTACTGCTATATTTTTTATTTTTTAATTTTTTGTTGTTATTTCATAGTCAGTTTTGAAATTCTAGAAATGGCAAGATCTATGGTTTGATCTGTGTTGTGGCTGCTCTAAGCAGGCTACCTGGTATGACTGAAGTGTTACTATATCTTTCTCTACAAGAACTAAGAAAACCTTCAATGAACCCAACACTAAGATATTTGAATGCATAAAGAACCGCAATAGTTTGAAATCTTCTTGATGTAATCATTAAAACAGCTGTGAAACCACTGGGGAAAAGCGGGTTTGATACCAATTTTCTTTTTTATTGTATTAATTGTTCTTACGTAAAAATAACTTGCATTTTCATATCCACTTTGATGGCATTTCAAGTGTCTCTTGTTTTCATTTTTGTTTTGTTGAAATCCCTTGTTCACACAGTTGATACTTTTTAGAAGATATGAGATAGATTCTAGTCATTCTATGAAAGACTACAAGTAATTTAGGGTTAGTTATTCATATCCATTAAACAGTGTTTTCTTTAGCAAAGATACATTGGGTGGGTTTAGTTTCCAAATAACTTTGGCTTGTGTGTATAAAGAAAATGTATGATAATGCCCACTGTGTCTAGGTAATCTTCTAGGGACAAGTTATTTGTGTGGTTTGCAGGAAAATTCCATAGCCAGGCCTCTTTTAAAGTGTTCTGGTACCTATGTACGACAGAGATGTCTCCTGTGACCATAATTTAGGCAGAAAGCACCGGTGCATGTCCCATGGAGGAGTCGAAAATGGTAGATGCTTTCAGACTGTCAACTAACATGGTATTGCTGGTGTCCTGGTGGATGTGGTCCTGCCCACTTAACACGTCACAGTATAGATCTCCCATTTGGAGAAAATTTGATCTGCTGACCCCTTTCAGCATCAGAGACTTTAAGCCTCCCATATCTCTGGCAAGTGTCAAAACCCACGGTCAGGAGCAATTTCCATCTCTATCCCTCTTTCCTTGAAGGGAACAGTCAGAAGCAGGAGAAAAGATGAATGTTCAACCAAGAAGAAAAAGCTGGAGGTAGAGGAAGAATATAGAAATTCAGCTGCTGTCAGACTGAAATCAATTGCTGTTTCAGGAATGCTCTGGTACCATTAAACTATTATATGAGTGGGAACTATCAGACTTGCACTTGGAAGAGTAAAACCTGTGTTGCCTGATGTTTCTCTTGTTCACCATGGAAGAGACAGACATGGAACTGAACCAAAACTGTTTTCTAAACAATGGTCATCTTTTTTTTTTTAACCCATGATGGCATTATGCGTACCACAATTATATGTGTCAATTTCAAACACATGCCTGAGGTTCTAAGAAGTTTCCTTCTTCTAGATATTTTGTTCTGCTTGGGTATTTTGATAAATTGTTTATAAACACAAAAACCAGAATTTTCAGTGAAAAACTTTGAAACAACTTCTTGATAACTAAAATTTAAATATACACTCCTAATACAAATATAATGGACTTTTTTCTGTAATATGCTTCATCATTTAAGCTGAAATTTGAAACTCATTAGACCCTATTAAAAATATTTTCAGCCCCTTTTTAAAGTTTAATTTTCCTTGACAATATATTAACCTTTGTTAGCTTTTGCATTTTATTGGTATAGGCATTATTATTAAGCAGTTATGGATAACTGTAGAATTTTCAATAGGAAGATCCTAGCATAAATGTGATAACCATTTCCATGCCAACTCTAATAATAAAAGAGCAAGAAATAAAATTAACTGATTTTTCCTGACTGTAGGGAAAAAGATCCATCCCTTTTAGAATTAGTGGATGGTCTGCAATACTGTAACCTTTTTACCTACCTTTGACTTACAATTATTGCTGTCATAGCTCAGAGAAGATATTCTACTCAATATTTTACCTCATAGGTATCACTGCCATTTTAAATTTTATGGTGCTCATTTAAAGTGTTAATATCTAAGGTCATCATGAACACGTGTGCAGTATTCTAAGCCCACTTTAAAAACCTCCCTGAAAGATAAAGGATCAAAGAATTCAATCAAGCACAACACCTGTGGGACTAAATAAGGAGACAAAGTATTTAGTTTTAATGAAATATTGAAAATCCTAGGTGATCTCAAACTAAGTGTTAGAACAGTCTGACTGTAAGAGGAAATAATGCTTTGTCTACAGATTTTGAAGTACACTCAACAAGAGACAGTGTTTCATTTCATAGCATTTGGAATATCTTATCCCCTCTAATACCTAATACATTGTTTACATCCATGCTCTAAACCTTACTTGTTTCATTTCATGGAAAGGCCAAGATACTAAAGGTCAGGGGAATGTGAACTAAAAAAGTTGGACCAATGTGTGATTCAGAATATGGCATGTACAGAATGGAATGAAAAGAGGAAAATACACTGCTGCCTATAGAATGTTAAGAAGTTACTATAAACGTCGGGTGTTTAAGCTGTTAAAATGAGAACGGATATGAGAAGCAACAGGAACTCAGAAATAAGACATCCTAGGATTAAGATGAATATCCTAATTCAGGCAGTTAAATGTAACTTCAGAAAGAAAGGTTCTGTAAAATATGAAGCGGTTGTTTAAAAGTGAAGGGATTTCTGAGGTTCCTTAGTGTTGCACGAAGGTACAGAGCAATGCAGTTTCTGAGAGGATATATGTGCGACTGGAGGACACAGAAATGGGGCCCATTGATCTGTTTGAGATGCCTGAGTTCTTGCATGAAGATAGACAGTGAAACTGACTTAAGAGATGAGGTAATACTCAAGAGCAATTTAGGTTGTGTTGGGATCACAGGAAAGGAGATATTACAGCAGGAGAAACCTCTCCAGTTTGAAAGAAGCAAACATCTTTATGGAAAAAACCATGGAACCAAGCATTGTCATAGTCCTGCCTGCCCCTCCCCCAAAAAATAAAATTCAAGGCGATAGAAGAACCTGTAACTTGTTATTGGTAAACACATGAAGTAAGGAACGAGATGAGGTCTCTATTTAATGCATGAATTACCCTGTCTGCTGTGGGTAGTTTATGGAACACCTGTGAGATAACTGTCAGATACAGCATTGCTGTAGTCAGTTAAGGAGGGACTTATACTTTACTATATTTGGGCTGCAGATATCAGAGTCCTAAATACTCGAAGAACAAAGTTACTGCATACACCTTATCATCTGCACTAATAGTTATAAATTATTTTCTCAAATCTGACTCATAACTAATGCAGAAGCCCATGACACTAATATAGAGAATCAACTAGTGCTGACTATTTCTTACTCTCATAAAGCACTGAGAAAGTAATTTTTGGTAGTTTACCTGAGGCAGGAGAGGGCTGAGAGAAGGGAATTATATTTAATGTATTCTGTGCATCTAAAATCAAAATTAAATATTTAAAATGTATAACTTCTAAAACACAGCTGGGATCAAGGTTCATTGCAAAATGTCATTAGCAAATTGAATATTATATTAACTTTTGTGTGAGAGAGAAAATTAACACACACTAATATAGGCCCCTCATAGGAAAAATGAATATGAATTGAGAATATTTATGTCTGTGACAATAGNTGTATCTTATTCTCTGAAGTCAGAAATCAGAACTGTGTGAGAATCCATTTTCTAACAATACCATATTTCGAGATTTCAAGTATTTCCACAGGCTGCATGACACCCAAGTAATTTGATATTTTGTAAACAAATAAGAGGAAAATTCAGAAGAGCCTGCACCTAGAGGTGAGGACACAGAATCTAAAATTGCACCTGTCATAACCGATGCGAGTATTCAGACAAAACTCTCTAAGAAACTTCATTTAAGATTTGTTAAATCTTCCACTATAAACAATCTTTTAGCCAAGCATTTTTCCAACACAGCCCCCTCTGTTATATGGAAATGGTTTTTACCACCTCGACCAGGATTACTAGCACTGGAAAAACTTTCTGAAGTTTAAAATGTATAATCTAGCTTCTCCTGCATTTACTAAACCTGCTTGAGTCTCTTGGCATAGGCAAGAAAAACCGTGGGCTGACAGTTCTGTATCATGGTCAACACTTCTAATTTCAAAAGGACACAACACAGTAAGTTAATGCTTTCAAGAATATTAAATTACCACCATTTTATATGATTGCTTTCCATTCTCTTTTCTACTCACTCTCAATGCTGAAGTCAATAAAGCCTCGATAAACCAAATCTCTCTGTTCTTACTGCAGTTGCACACTGGAGCTAATTTAGCTAGAGAAATTTAATTTAATGGTCATGAAAAAGTCTGAAACTGTAAATAAAACATGAAAAAAATAAAAAAAAAGTATGGGTAATTTGATTTAAATTTGGCATAGTATATTGGTACTCAAACATAATTGCATTTATAACTGTTATGTTAGTAAATGGTCATAAATGTTAATTCGTTATGAGGTTGAAGAAAAAGGTTGTCTCATTTTATGCTTTTAAATTTACTTCAAATAATCACTAGCTGCCAGAACATAATTCATACAATAGTGTGGCATTTCATCAGACAGGTAAGCTGGCAGGAAAGAATGTATTAATCCTGTACTGCAAATAGATATTTCACACTGTTTTTGACAACTGTGTTTGTGTGGAATACCTTCAAAAGAAAACATTTGATAAAACAAGGAACACCCTTGATTTGGTTCAGCATAGCAGTTTGATCACTTGTTGAAGACACCTGCCAAACATCTGAATTCTCAATAATCTAATATTAGAGAATACTGTCCAAATTCATATATACTTGCTTCTTTAAGAAAAATACATCCTACAGGTGGTCAGACTTCATACAGAGTCAAATTTTTCTTAATTTTTATACATGGACAAGTACATAAAGAAACATACAGTACAAACTCCTATGACAATGTAACAACTTCATGCCTGTTACAAGAGCCTTTGGGCATGGATTCTGCCCGAGGTGAGGAAAAAGGCCATGGAAGACCAGGCTTTGTAAACCATTCATTTAGAATTCCACTAATTCATAAATTTATGTATATTTGAACTGAATTTGAACTGATCCTGTTCTAAAACAAGTTCCATAAATCAACTTTAGCACTGCATAGATCCCTTAGGTTCACCTTTTAGTTAAGAGTTGATTAAAAGCTCCTGTTTTATTATCACTTTTTTTTTTTTTTTCCTTTGGGATAACACAGTGGGTTTTGTAAACAGGAATAATAATCCACAAAAACTTGTTTTGATATTTTTAAAAATGCTTTGAAAGAGGCAATCTTAGAGGCATTGGTATTTCTAGACTAGTTCGCACACTATTATCCTGAAGATGAATGGCAATCAATACCACAAATGCTCAAATGCCCCCTAACCCAGCACCTGGATTTTTCAGCTGCTAATCAATCCCTATGTGTTTATAAAGCAGGTGACTGCTCCTTGGTATGGCAGATTTGCATGAAAATTCAGCAACTGAAATCCTAACAGCAGGATTATGAAGCGCCCAAGTAACCTATGAAATGCACACAGATGTTTCAAGAGTTTCAGCTAAGGTATATCTTCTTCCCCATAGCAATAACCACAGCAGCAAGGTAGTGCCCCATATCTAGCTCTCATTCACACACTGAAAGCCTCTGACCTATTTTCAGAGATATTTTCAGCCTAAATTTGTTAATTTAACCCAGGGCATAGCCAAATCCCAAAGTGAGACTTTTGCTCAAGCTGGCAACCTGTCCAATCTGCATCGCAAAGGCTAAAGTCACATAAGGAGATGCTAATCCATGCAATGCCTTCTCAGGAAAATGAATCCACAACAAAGCAGGCACATTCCTATTTATTACAGTGTTTTGAATTCTTTGCTGCATAGCATCTCAGTCAAAAATAGCACTGATATGAACAAAAAGGGTTGAGCCCACATAGCTGTACTGAACCACCCTGGGAAATGAGGAGGTGTCAGGAGTTTCTAAGAACTAAATAATTTCCTTTTGCTACATGGAATTCCAAATATTTGTAAATTTCTATAAGCAGGTAATTTATTGGCCATGTAATTACTTTCTCTTTGCCAAAATAGGATTTAAGATTATATTGTAACTTAGAATGCAAAGATGACTGATACGAAACAGTACACCCAACAGAAAACAAAATATTTCATCACTGAAAGTTGCTTGCTGGCATTTATTACCAAAGCTAACTTAAATTCTTCCAGACCCCTTCTTAACTAAAATTTCTAATCTGAAAAGCAGTTTTTAAAGTCAACTTTATGACATACAAGTTATATTATTAATTCCACATTACCGTGGGATTATCTTTTAGAGGGAAAACTACTTTATGACCTGATTACCCTATCATACATTCCAATAACTAGCTTTTGGTAAATGTTGTATGAGCTTTAGGAGTGTCTATGCTTTTTTCCAGGTTTTACCCAAATTTTCCTTTTTTTTTTTCTTTCAGGCAGATCATTTTTAAAGAATACTCCCAGTCAGAGCAGCTCCCTGTTTGCAGGATGTACTTTGCGTAGATGAAAAGAGTCACTCTCAACAAGGAGGTCATAATCGCTCCTCCTTCTCTTTAGCTGTCCTCTATCAGAGTTTCAGCCTGCACTGATGATACACTGATAGCTCTGAAATCACTGCTAATGGCAAGCATATTTTTAGCAATTGGAATAAAATTCACAACAGGAAAGTGCAGGTGGTTGTGAAATACTGTTCTAACAATTTCTCTGCCAAATTTCCTAGGCCCTGGGCTAATTTTAACATATGCATGATAGGTTTGAGCCTTCTGGAAAAGAAAACACATAGAGGGAAATTGCAATAATTTGACACAATTTTTTCCCCATGTTTTTAACAACAAAGTTGTTAAAAATGCGCAACATGAACACTACACAGTTTCTTTCAATGACTGTTTTCGCTTCAGAACTACAGGAAATATGCTATATGAAAAGAGTGACGATGAACACTAACAACAGCATTTTTCATGTAGATAAGATGCAAATGAGTTGATACACAGAGATTAGAAATTATAAAATATACTCTAAATAGACTCTGAATCTCTTTTGTTTCCTGATACAAATGAGTAGCAATTCCATTGGGCTAAAATCAAATACTCCTCATTTAACACAACATCAAAATCTGTCTTTTGTTTAAAGGCCAAATTTTGCACCTTAAATGAGTTATCCCTGGCTCCTATAAATAAGGAGATAAATTACAGCTAAATGAAGACTGGACCTTTACTACTTTCATTCTAAGCATATTTCATGGTTTGGGTGTGGTTCCCCTGAAAATGGAAGCTGGTTTTCAAACCTTCATTGTTGCCTCGAAATATGAGGTCAAATATCTCCACCTCCCTCAGTCTGTAATAAAGTTATACCAAAGAACTTATAAAGG
>VWZG01002135.1:227108-248774 GCA_013396735.1 Grallaria varia
AAAAATAAAATATGGTTTAAAAAAAAAAAAAAAAAAAAAAAAAAAAAGGCACCCAAAAGAACTCCACAGTTACTGTGTTCTAAATGCCACAGTATTTTATGAACATGACAAATTTCACATGTTTTGGAGAAATAATGTTATAATGTAACTAGTCTCTCTGTCTTTTGAAGTTTTCATTCCAAAAGTTATGGCTTTATAATTATTTTAATATGGTCCTACTGTTACTGCTCATAATCTGCTGATGAAAACTTAATATCAGAAATTAAAACATAAATGTGTTTGAAAAACCTTATTCCCTAGTGGTTTTAAGTAAAAATTTCTCTTTATTTAGGCACCTGAACAATTAAATCACTTGCAACTGGTTACTTCTTGCATTTGCGGCATCTCTGTATAGATAAGGGCTATGCCTTTCACTGTATTTCATCTGAAGAAAATAGCAGGAGGGAAGTGATATTTTCAAATTATTCTATTGGCATTGTAAGGTAATAAAATTTTATTATTATTTTCCATTTACCGTATCAAACCAATAATAAAATAGTCATGTTCTGTGATAGCAATGGTAACATTTCCCTTACTTTTGGGCACGCTATGGTTATATATATTCTATCGGCATGAAAATTATTTCTGCATGACTGTTTTCTCTGCAATTTTTTAAACCAAAATCTGATATGGTTGTATTTTCTGTAAAGAGGCTTTTATCATATCATCACACTAATTTTTCACGTTGCTGTGATAGTTCATTTAAAATTTTTTTCTGGCTGCTAGGTCTCAATGGCTTTTGAAATCAAAGCGTAAACTGTAGTTCTGTTAGATTTTCTTTCTTCCAAATAAAATAAAGGTGGTTCTAATTGAGTCTTATCACAGGTAACATGTGCCTGCCAAAATTTTAAAAGATGTCTTAAAGTGATCATGATGAGTTGAATTTCCTTTTTTTCCTGCCTTTTACGAAGTTATCAAGGCAAAGTTGTCAGCGTTGTGCCTAACTCCCTTTTAAGAGACATGTAGTTTGTTGCAATGACAAATAGGAAAGAACATGTCTTATGAATGAGATTCAATTCAGCTAGTCCTAAAAGATTAAAAAAACAAAGTTATCCTAACTATTACTCACTCTCAGAACAGGTAAACTGCTGACACCAGCTGAAGTAAAAGCAGTGTTTCATCACTCATGTCCAAACATTTACACTAAATAATGATTTATCGAAGTAAAGCTTAATTATCTACAAAGCAATTTGCACCACAGAAAAGTTCTCAAATCTTGTGATTCATACTTCTGAGCTAACACAGTCACTTTTACCTCAATAATCACAGTCTGTCACTCTTTAGCTCAGTTGGTAACAAAGCTTAAATTCTATTAGAAAAATTCAATCTCCGTTATAACTGGGCAGAGGAGATACTGATTCCTCTTAGCTGTTTTGTATAGACAGTCTTCATTATGCTTGGAGTCTGCAAGAAGTTGGCCTTACATTTAACAGAAAATATATAATTGATTTACATTTTAAGATTACCTCTCTTGAAGCGGTTGTATTAAAGATATTTTTGCAGTGCTGTAGTGGTCATTCAAAATAAGATTTCCTAATTTCCCCATTTTGAGGGATCAGTCCCTCTTCCACATCTCCCTTTCTTGATATTTTCTAGTGCATAATGAATAGCTCATGTTTTTTGATGATATTGCAGTTGGTTCCCCTTGGCCTTTTTTGGTTTTTATTTAAACTGAAATGATTATCCAAAGGAATAAAAGGATACTACTGCAACCTCACAGTGAGTTCCAAACTTGAAAGGTTAGCATTTTATAACTTCATATTGAAACAACATAAAAATCAAAAGTTTTTCAGAGTGTTTAAATGCAACCTGCTAAAATGAGGTGAATCACAAAACTTGTTCCCAGGTCACAATCTATTTATAAAAACTATTTATTTTTCACTCCTCTAAGAAAAAAATCAGGTAAAAGTTGGTACTAGGAATGTTAACCAAAATATCCAGAAAACATCTCAATTTGTCACTTCCATTTCCGTCTTTCCTTGTGGGTCAGCTGCGCTGTGAATGGCTTCAGTAGCTCCTGCAATTTGCTTCAGGGTAACGTGGGAATCTTGAGATATTTCCTTTAATCTAAAAGTATATTCTACACTCAGTACAAGGGATGCTGGTTTCCAGAATGTTTTGATGGATTTTGACTGTTTAGACAATGGGGTTTAGCTGTTTTCTCCATTTAGCTTGGCTGATAATACAATAGAACTTTTATTTCATTTTTGTTGTTAGAATATATTTAGACTAGAAAAATCAGAATTGCAAAGAACATTGTCCAAGGGTACTTAAAATATATTTTAAACATACTTAATTAGAGAGTTGAGCCAATTGATCCTTCTTTAAACATGCTTATCACACATGTACGCTGTATTTGCATGTTTGCTGTATTCTTCTCCTCCAGATAGAGAACACCACTAATTATTTTATTTTTTTAATTAAAATTCAAATGTACATAAATGGAAACCCTAAGTTACTAGACAGGAGTTATCTTTGCACAGTTGCGTTTGACTTCCACAGAATTTTAAATGTTCAAGGAACTGAGTGGCCTACAAAAACAGCTTCATATAAGCAGGAATGACAAGTTAATGACAGACTTTTTAGCATACCAGAAATTCAGGTATAGGATGACCTTCTAAAGAATAGCAGAGATTAATTCTCATTTCACAAAGAACCATTAATAGTTGCAATAAAACTTGCTTTATGCTGTATGCTGTATAAATAACATGAATTCAGCAGTGACTTTCCCTTATGTCGGAATTTTATCAGCATCGGCACTAGATTACAAAGTTTTCTTTCTGTGTAAGAATTAAGAACTTGATAGTAAATGACAAGGTTTGCCACAGAAAGGATGGTATGCTAAATTCATGGGCCACAAGGAACTGCAATTTAGATAATTAAGTTCCAGTAAGTTAGGAAGTTATTATCTCTTTTGACTTAAGCTGTTAACAAACAACTCAAAGCCTTCAATTTTAACTTTATCAGGAGGAGAAACTGAATCCTGACTCAGGTATGCAAACCTATTCATTTACTGGAAGGTTCATTATCTGTATCAAAGGACAATTTGAATAAAAAAGTTACTTCCTATGTCTACATATATCTATAGCTATATATATGTAAAAAAATTATTATTTATTTTTTCTTTGTCATATGGGTTATCTGCCTTTCATTTGCCTTTAAGACAGAAAGCTTAGTCAAATCAACACATTATTTTGAATTTCTTGGCTATAAATTCTTTGTAGGATTACTGAACAAGAGAAAAGGATGTCATGTTTTACTAAACTACTGTTTTTCTTTAATGGGTTTAAATGAGAACTAAGCCTTGTACCTACTTGTAAGTCACTTTAAATGGCTCCCTACTGTAAATGACACTTTTGGAATGTAGGACAAAGTACTCCACTTTGCTGACCTTGAGATATAAACTATAAGGTAAAATTCTATCTTTAGGTCTCAAAGGTTTTATTGGAAGTGCCCGACATTATTGTGCCATTTATTTGAAGTTTATGTCCCTATTTTTATTGTTTGTATTCTCTTCTGGCATATTATTCCATAGTTCTGTTTAAATTGCAATTAGTTTCAATAATATCCCTTAGATATGACTAAGTTGTCTTATTAAAAAATCCTTATCATGGATATCACTTTTCTGATATGACTTGGATGTCACTAATCTGCTTTTCATTACCTGAAAATTATTTGCTTCTTAATTGGAAAATATAACACCACACACGTTTTCCATCTTCTATTAATCTTGGAATTACAGAAATGTTAATTTAATAATTTATCACAACACCCGTGTGATTAGAATTTTTTCTTAATTCTTACTGCACAGCAATCTATTTCATCATTTTCGTCTTATTTATAACATAGCACAAATGCACCCTTATTAAAATTTGGTGTTTTGTGACCTGTAGGAGGCATGAGCCTACAAGAAAGATGGAGAGGGACTATCCTCAAGTGCATGTAGTGACAGGACAATGGGAAACGGCTTTACACAAAGAAAATAGGTTTGGATTAGATGTAAGGAAAAAGCTCTCTACTGTGAGGGCTCTGAGGCACTGGAACAGGTTGCCCAGAGAAGCTGGGGATGCCCCATCCCTGGAAGTGTTCAAGGCCAGGTTGGATGGGGCTCTGAGCAACCTGGTCTAGTGAACAGCGTTCCTGTCCACAGCGGGGAGATTGGAATTAGATGATCCTTACAGTCCGCTTCCAACCCAGGCCATTCTATGATTCTACCTTAGTGTAATTTTAACATGCATATGAGACAATGTTACTTCACTCAAGCTTTTGAAATTAGAAATTAAAAAAATCTTCTGAACACATCTATGTGGTGGCTACCCCACTGAGCACACCACTGTCATTTTGTGAAGTTGCTAGTCAGCATTTTGCAAACATTAAAGTGCCCAATAGCTTCTAAGTGTCTGGGTTGAACCATTTCAGCAGAGCATTAAGTGCTGGAAAAGGTTTTTATTGGAATTTTTTTTTTTTCCTCCCTGAGGGAAAAGCCCTCAAAATACTGCCTGGCATTTCCATTTGGCAAGTGAGATAATGTTGCCGTGAGTGAACAGCCCACAAACCCAGCTTAGTTTGCCCGTGGGTTGAACCCAAGCAATTCGCACAGACCGAGGCTTTTGAGGCGAGCAATAAATGGCCCTATTTCACCAGAGATTCAAAACTACAATCAGCATATAACTTTCAATATCAATCAGCCTATTTAAAAGCTAAATAACTAAGTTACTAAATAAAGGACTCAGTTTATATAAGGGCTTAAGGGCTGTATCTGGCCAAAACATGGAAGTGAATGTTATTTGAAGTTTCGAAATAACATTCGCTTAAACAAAGCAAAATACTGATGTACATTATTTTGGTGTCATTGCTTGCTACAAATAACATACAGTTGAAAAATATTCTTTTCAAAGAATTGAGAATAAATTATCAAAATAGTTACTGATATCGTTATAATTTGTTATTAAAAAACTCATAGATTTTGATTTATAGCTCTATTTCAAATATATTCTTAATTTTCACCATAAGTTCTCGTAAGGTGGAATACTAACTTTTATTTTCTTTTGAAAATGCAAACAGTCAAAAAGCTGTCCCCAGACTTTAAAGAATGACATCACTTTTCCTTTTATTTCTTAGAAACCCCCAGACAGGTTATGTCAACAGAGCTTTCTAGAGCATCTGGGAATCATTTGTTAGTTTGCTGTTGAGGCCTTCTACTGCCTCCTCCTCTCAAAGGAGCGGGTCTATCTGCATCATGAGGGTGGTCTTTTGGGTTTGGATTTTAGAACTGAGTATCCTTAGATCTAATGTAGGAACGAACTTAGTACAAGTTTTCACCAAATCAAAGTCCTTTTACTGTCTGTATAAATACAGCAATCTATTTACTTTAACAAATTGCTCTTCTATTTTCCAGCCTGTGGTACTGCAGCACTAAGATTTTTAAAGCAACATTTCCATTTTATTTTTAAATGTAGTTTTTGTAACAACTATAAAAAACTGCTATCATTTACAACACTGCAGACTGATAAAATTAAGAATGGAATTTTAAATGGATATAAAGAGAACAGAATGCTTAAAACTTTCTTACACTTATAGCTATTATTATGGTTCTTTACCAAAACATATCTTAAGAAGAATAAAATATCAAGAGAAAACAATTAACAGATCAAAACTTTCTCAAAGGAGGGTAATACTATGTTTAGAGGTAAGTACAGCTTGCCTGCTGAATCATAACAACCATTCAACTGCTATAAGGCAGTGAAAATTTAGCAGTACCTATAGGAGCTTAAATTTCTTTGCCAAAAATTAAGAAAAAAGTCTCAATTCTATATAACCTTTTTAGAGTCTTTTAAATAAAATATAAAGTATAAATTATTCTGTAGTTTGCTTGATAACAGTGTTATATATCAGATTGCAGTGAATGTGTTTCACACAATATTGAATTAGAATTAATTCCTGCTTGTAGGAACCATATTTCTTATATAAAAGCTTTTTGGTTTTATAGTATAAATTCTCTCATGTCTAAAACACCACAGCTCTCTTCCCAAATAACTATTTTCCTATTGTAAGTCTGCAGACTTCTAAGCCTGAAACTGGAACCCTATGTGTGGATTTTTTTTTTTTTTTAATTTATTTCTGTGGGATTTTCAGAGATCAGTCTGATCAGATCTCATTACTTTCATGTGAAATTCCATCTAACATATACCATAAAGTTAAACTTCTCTGCAATTTTTTTGGAATTCTCCCTCTATCAACTCATTTACAATATTTTTGTGACACCTTCAATGAGGACCGTGACTAGCAAGAAGGATCATCATGCCAAAATAACCATTTTGCTTTGACCATCAGATGCAAGTTTTGTGACTGTTGCATACTGAGCATACTAGAGGTGAAAATGTATTCTAATCTATGAGAACATCTTCCTGCTTAATGGGAGGGTTTGGTTTTTTTTTGGTTTTTTTGGTTGTTTGTTTGTTTGTTTTGTTTTGTTTGTTTGTTTGTTTTTATACTAGAAAGTAAAAATGACATCATCAGTACCATGAAGGTTTTTTGTAGAACGTAGGTGGGTTTTGCTATTTCAACCAATTATAGGGAAACAACCTTTTAACTCATTTGCTTTCCCAAGTATCTTTCTATTCATTACTGAAATTTTTATATTAAGAGCTGTATATGAACAAATATTACATTTGAGACAGATCATTGAAATTTGTACCACAAAGATCAGTGTTTTACTAATGTGAAGAAAATCAAACCATACTACTACAGTAATAAATTTTTCAATTTTAGATATAGAAGAACATTTATTTCTTGAGCTAATTTGGATAAAAATTGTAATTGGGTTTCCTGAAGAGCTCAAGGGCATTTCAAATACTTGAAAATTTTGTGGGTTTCTTTTTTTTTTTTTTCTGTACATTTAATGCTTGCTCAACACTGCAGAGTTGTTTTTGACTCCAGTATATTCTCTGAACACTGACAAGTTTATTATTGAGATCTATTATCATTTGATAAATATTTTGGGATTTAAAACATATCTCTGCCTGTCAAATTTAGAGAAGCTCATTCAAGCCTTTATCCCTCATAGAATAGACTGCCCTAATATTCTGCTCAGTGATCTGCCAGCCAAACAGACAGATTACTGAGCTTCACAACCATATATCACAAAGAAACACAAGCATACTTCCTTGATGATAGTGTCACTACATAGCCTCCCCATAAAACAAAGGGAGGAATTTAACAATTTTATGTTGGCCTATAAAGGAAAAGCCTGTAGCAGCTAGGAGCACTAGTATATCTAGGAGTTGTCTTTTCAGTTCTACAAATGGGATTGAATCTCTCTACAACCAGACTAAATTCACACGATGAATTGGTGTTATCTCCAGAAGGAATGACATTTTTCTCTGTGCACAACACTAGTAATGTTTAATTCTTCCCAATACAATTAACGTGTTTCCTACCGAGTAATTTGTCATATAGATAACTGCTCTATGAAGACAAATGGCACACTGTATTAAACATAAAATTGATCATCACAAGTGCATTTTCATAAAAAGTTGGCCTCAGTCCTCCCAGCCTGACTCCTATTAGCTAAATATAAGTTCCTAATCATGTGATGTTCCTGAAGTAAGGTTGCTCACACACATGACTGTGCATTCTCATTGTGGTTTAAATGCTTAAAATTAAGTGAGTTATAATATCATCTCATAAATTAGGACTAATCTCCACTGGTTCATTAAAGTACGGGACACTTATCTCAGGAAATTTTTCAAAACAAACAAATGTAGATTCCTCTAAACTAAGCTATGCAAATTGTTACCAGTTTTTATTTTATTAATATTTTAATATTAATTAAGGATTAATCAGTTAAAATACTTTATTAAGAATTTCAAGAATTATTTTTGAAAACCAAACAGAAATACTCAAACTGAAGATTTGATTAAAGAATATGAAAAAATTTTCACGTGACAAACCTTAAAATCAATATTTTTAGAGATGATTGGAATTTGAAATTAGTGTGATTTCCTTGCATTCTTTCAATATACACACTGAATCAAAATAATAATCTTCATGCCCCTGCTTACAACAGCAAAAGAAAAAAAAAGGTATTGTACATTCAGTTGTGAAACTTTTAGTTGTACTGGGCTATAGAGCGCATTTAGTTCTTTGATGGAAGATAAACTTCTCTTCCTTTCCAGTTTAAACTTTTAATAGAAAAAAAACGCGAACAACCAACTTTTTCTTTGTTCTTATTTCTCACATTCTATGCATGAAAAATACCACAGTGGAATTTAATGGAGTTTTCTAATAAAATAAAATCAGAGAACTGTGCATTTTGTGCTCAGATTAAATACCTCAAAATTTGAGGCATTAATAGTTTGTCTTAAAACGTTTTTTCTCCATTGGTTTTAATGCAGAAACATTCTTTCAAAGAAAAAATAGCATTTTACAGTGATGATCTCTGATAATAGTCAGAGGGCACAAA
Organism: Grallaria varia; assembly: GCA_013396735.1. Lineage (NCBI taxonomy): Eukaryota > Metazoa > Chordata > Aves > Passeriformes > Formicariidae > Grallaria > Grallaria varia. The sequence continues at coordinate 235,612 of VWZG01002135.1, forward strand.
TTAATATAGAGTTTAGGCTTACTTCTAACAGAAGGTACAGTATAATGAAACTTCTCCTTCTTTAGATAGATATACACTTGTTCACCACTTGCACAAGGTTTTGAAAAATTTAACATGGCCTGTGGTTTCTCAGCTATGTCTGGCACAGTAAGATCATACAGATGAAGAGCCTGGCAACAATCTTTGAACGCTACTGCATTACCAGAATTTTTCATGGCAAATATAAAAGTTAAAATCAGCAAAACTTTAATTAAATTATAAATCTGACCTGCTTTAACAACACTTAAACTCCAGTCAAGTCAAAACTACTTGCTGTATCTAGAGGTCTAGCTGTAAGGAATATTTTTGGGGAAAAGCACCATTTCCCCTAAATTTCAAGCCTCTGAAACAATGAAATTCATCTGTTAACTTGAACATAAGAAAATATTTTTAGCTGGGTATAGAAAAAAATAAGAAAAAATTTGAAAAACTCTGCTGTGATTTCAGATGCAGTGTTGGATACATTGCTTTAAAGCAAAATTTTGAAATAAATTTTGATTGTATAGTGTTCAAGTCCAGGTTGGACATGTCCCTATAAGCAACCACATCAAGTGAGTGACATCGCCGCCCATAGCAGGGTGGTTTGACCTAGATGATCTTCAAGGTGCCTCTCAACCTCATCCACACTATGGTTCTGTGGGTTTGATTCTGTGATTCTACTTTGAGGTCTTCTAAAATTTTACTTCATAAATAAGACTTCCTTTTCTGAATTAGCTTAAGAGAAAACATAAACAAATTTCAATTTATAGATCTCTTTTTCAATAAAATAAAAAAACTGACTTTTTAAGCCTTTTTTTTTCTCTGAACAAAATTAAGCTGTAGTCTTTTTTCTTTTTTTTTCAGTGTTGGCACAAAAATAAAAAGCCATTCTTAGTTGTTAGCAGGACATGGTTGATTTGATGACTAAGGAAAATGATTAGTTGACCCAAAGATATCAATTTCTAAGGGTGTTAGGAGTGGTTGCAACAAAAGCATGATTCTGTTAATGAACTGTTCTCTGATTTTTGTGATGTATGGGATTCAATAAAACCTTGCTAGAGCTGTGCATGTTGTTTTCCTGACACTTTTCAACTACAGCAGAAATTTAATGCCTTTTGCTAAATACAGGAAAAAAGAGTATAGGAGCACAAAACGTGAAAGAAGTACATATAAGCTCGAGGAACATGTTTTTTTTCCCCCTGTAAATTATGGGCTTATTCAAATTGTTAACAGTACCCATAGTTTTGTCAATTTCTTTGATAGTAGCATACACTGCTTCCCATGAAATGGTGACACAAAACAGACTTCATTTGCATTTTCATCTTTTCCCTTGTTCCAATTGTGTTTAATGAACTTTCCTTTTTGTACAAACATGACAGTGTTTTGGTGGATTTGTGCCACTGGTTCTGGGAACAGCAGAAGGTATACTATAGTGAATCTTTGGGGAAGTGGAAGGAGGAGGAAGAGTTGACCATCAAATGTTCTTTCTCATCAGAAATCTTTTTCAAAAAGATTTTTGATTGGAAAAGGCTGTCTGCAGATTTTATTTGCATTTCATATAAGCAAAGAAAGACACTCCTTGCAAACACTACTGGTGACATTGAACTTAGGAGGTTTGATCCATTGCAAATCCTCTTGTCGTCAGCAGCCCTGCATTCTACTCAGAACACCTCAGGCTGTGACATCTCATGTAGAAGGGGAGCATAGTAACTACTGGACTGCTTTGAAAAATATTTGTATTTATTTTCTGTGATGTTTTTAACTGCCGTAATTGAAATAGGAAGAATAATATTACAAAACTGAAATCAATAAGCCTGGGAAGATGTATCTGAAAACCCAATAGCAGCCTCTTCTGCCAAAAACTCTCTTCACTGCAAAGAAATTAACAGGGAGGCTTACATTCTGAAATAAATTAAATCCACCTGATAAGACATTACAACAAAAGTAGCTTCAGTGAATGTCTGTGTCTGTATATATCAATAAGGGTTGAATCCTGTAAGGCTGCAAGCATCAGTAAAAATACTGTAAGTCAGATTCAATCAAGAATCTAAGAAGGCAAAAAGGGTTACAACTGGTTTAAATCAGACATATAGTTCTAAGATATAGTAGAGCAGTCCCTACTGAGTTGCATGCTCCACCACAATGACTTCCAAAACTCCATAGGTGCAATACTGTACAGCTATACATCTACTGTATACTTTCTTTCTCCCCTGCACAAACATTTTAATTTTGACAGATTCAGAAGCTTATGCCCAAGTCCAACTAAAATATATAAAAAAGTTCTTAATTTTCTGAATTCTTTGAAAGATTTGACCTAATAGATACTTTCTAACATGTAAGATGTGTGGTAGGACTAAATGCAGAGAATGCAACCTTTTGCTTTTTGTTTTTTGTGGTTTTTTTTTTTTTTTTTTAATAAATAGCAGTAAAATGTGGAAATGAAACTGCATTTCCTTTCCAAAACATTGAAGTTCTGATTTGATCAAAGTACTAATACATATAGTAGTGTACCAGGGTTCAGTTCTTCTTTCCCTGTAACTAATAGAGAGTTTAATCACCTACCTCACAGTTCCAGATGCGACATCAGATGGTCAATATATGCAAGTTTATAAAGGAAGAGCTTCACGGAAAGAGTGTCAAAGACATCACATCTTTTTCAGATCACTGCAACAACAGGTATCTATGCAATGTTGCAGTAATGCCACAGTCTATGCAACCTCTGAAGCTCACACAACGCTAGATGCTTAAAGGTTTGGCAGTATAGGGTGTGTCATAAGGAATAAGTCATTTGAGTCAACTAGACTTCATAGTATTGACATGCTTCTTACAATAATGCAAAATTTGTGAGCAAACATTACTTCCATATCTGTCCATCCCTGTCCTGCTATTCTAAAATTGTTTCTTTTCCACAGTTCCCATAGCAACTTACACTAGTCGTACCTCCAGTAATTCTGACCTCACATCAGAGAAACAAACTAAACTTTCTCATTTTATTCTTTCCTGGTTGTTTTTAAGCTTTTGTCTACAGATTTTTGCTTTCCTATGCAGCGCCGTGCAGCACACAGAGATTATCACTTCCTATCTTTTTCAAATTGTTTTGAGTCTCTCTACATAACAATTACTTGTTTCTTCCTCCACAGAAGTCTAATTACTGAAATGGTCTGTATTTAGAAGAAACAATAGTTAGTCTTCCACTCTTGTGAATTAAGTCAGGTACCTCGGGATGGAAAGATAATATGAGCATGCAGAAGTACTGCTAGCATGCTAAGTGCACAGCTGTTCAGAGCTGGTTAATGGCAAACACTGGTGGTATGAGTATCTGCTTCTAAGATATCGTATCAGGAAATGTGGGCAGGTACCTCTGCTCACTAAGTATTTACAGCCTGAATCCATTTCCTGAAATTAGAAGGCTCTGCTTTTTAAATAATTCTCATGAAAATGCAGTTCATCATGCTGGAAATATTTTGAAAAAGTTTTTCATTCACAAAAAAAGAGCTATTATGAATTAGATGAACAATAGGAGAGGGGTTTTTTAAACTTCCCTGAATATTTTCAATGTACCTAGATGCAAGTACTGCTATAGAGATCCTGTAAAGAATTTAAGGAAGCAATAGATACTATCCATTTTTGATATTAAATATTGCTTTTTATACTGAGCTAGGAACACTTTGTTAATTTTTTTCTGGTTTTCATTTCCTCAAATGTTGATCTGTCAGCCTGTATAAATTAGTTGTTTCATTGAACCCATTCCAATGTTTCACTACTATTCATGTTATTTGATTTTCTACATATTTATATTGCCAGATAACTGAAACTTTGTTACCTTTAAATTACATCAACTGGATAATCAGGTGCTGCCTTCTTATAGCACGCTTAAATTTCACCTCCTCCCATTTTGTGTTATTTCTTCTTGGTCATAAGCATGTGGAACATAGGAAACATCACACTCTACACAGAACCAACTCAAGTTCCTCATTCTCCCTCCGGAGGTTTTCTCGTTAAGGGTTTTCTGACAGGCTGTTGTCTCCTCGCTGCAGAAAAGACCAGTAGTTCTTCTCTGAATGCATCATGAATCCTGTGGTCACAATAAATTCTGTCCTGAGAGAGCTTTGAGAGCACAATGGTGGCAGGAGAGATTTGATTAAGGTTGTTCTTTACAAGGGCCATCATTCCATTCAAAGGAGGGATAAAAGGGTTAGAAAATAGAGCAGAAATTATGTACAAGTAGATATTTGCCAAATACATAAAATTGCTAGCAGAGGTCAAGTGAGAAGCAAATAATTTTGGATGGCAAGACAGTCTGAATGATCCATTTGAGGCAAGGAGGGAAACATAGGGCTCATATGCCAGTTAGAGAAATTCTGAAAATGCTAGATTACCTTATAGAAGACAAATGAGACAAAACGGGAAACTAAATGAGAAATGGCCCAAACTTCTGGAGCACATACCAGCATGTGTTAGAAGGGCAACCCAATGCACCAGACAGGCCCCACTTCTTACAAAGACAGGCCTCTCATTCTGGTAGCCACTAACAGGAGCAAACTCCCTGTTCTTTGAAAAATACAGGCTACCATCTAATTGTGGTTCTCAGACAGGACTCTGCTATTTTCTTATAGAACTAATAATATCTCTGCAGACTGTGAACAGGTTGTTGCGCTGTTCTGTAGTGCTGCACCAGTTTTTTGCAGTTTCTATTTCAACATTTCTAACCAAGACCAAAACTGGGTTGCCAAGAAAACTGAAAAGTCTGAACTGTAGAAAGTGCCTCATGACAAAAATCAGGTGGTTTTGCAGAATGTCTTCTAACATTTGGAAAGGTTACACTAAAAATTGAACTGGTTTTCATTTTTAATTATTATTTCATTTTATTGTTATTCATTCTGTTCCTGGAACAGCCAGTGTGCAGGACTTAATCTATGCCTACAACGTATACTAGCTAAGGGAACAAGTTAAATAGAAAGAGTGACAAGGCAGTACCTAGTCTATGTATAATAGCTTTTAGACTGTAAATACATACGTCTCATTTCCAAATATTTCTTCCAACCTACTGTTACTCATTTGCTACTTTTTCTCAGACATCTTAAACTAACTGACTCTTTAGTGGTGTTCTGAAAAACAATATGGGGTTGCTTGCAATGGATTACATCAAAAGGAAGCATCTCTAAGCACAGGGTAAAACAAGGACAGATGAAGATGACGCCTATGTGAATAGCATGAAGGTGAATAGGAAAGACCATCATTTTCATGAATGCAACATGGCAATAACATTATAAGGCACAGGGAGAAGAACATGCCTTTTTTTATTTTGCACTATGTTAAGAAACCTCCCCTAAACTAAGCTGTAATGTCTTCACACAGTGCAGGAATTGGGAAAAAAATGACTCCTCAAGTGATGGAACCCTTCAAAAAGTGCTTCTAAACTTCCTGCTGAACCTTAAGTCTAAATGTATATCCAATGACACATACGTGTAGATGGTTCATGTGCATTTTCACATGCCCATGCACACAAATACACACTCCCTTCTGTAGTGGCTAAGGATAAAAGGGTTGTACTAACAGTCAAATATGTGGCTTCTGTTAAATTATTCTGCCTTTTATAACAAATAACAGATAAATATTCTGAAATATCTATGTAAATATGCTTAGCTGTTCTATAATCTTTGAAATGGGATTTAAAGCTTAGCCATTGCTAAGGGTTATTTAACATTGCTACACTTGTTATGATAACTTTTCAATAAATTCTAGCATTGTTTAAAAATTATAATTGGGAAACCTATAATGCATATTCTGTCATGCTTGTCATCCATCACAGTTTTTAGTGCAGTACATCTGATGAAGAATTCCAGAGTAAAATAAAGAGCTATGACAGGAATGCCAGTCTCTGTATTTCTGATGATAAAAAGGCTGAGTCCTAGCCAGCAGCAGCTTGCTGTCAGTAGAAATGAATCTGAAACAGAAGCCAACCACATCAACAGCTTGAGCCATATACATTTTTTATTAGACAAAGACAGAAATCATGATGAAAGTCCACAGGTGCAAGGTGCACCAAAGAATACTACCACTGCACCTCAAATTCAAAATATAAAGTTATCTAGTACTGTATTTCCTAACTAGAACATTCTGTTCATATCTAAGCCTGTAAACCCAGTATGTTTATATCAAACTAATAATCATATACTAGTGGATATGCGGCTAAAAACCACTAAGGTTTTTTCCTACTTCCAACCTTCCAAGGGGACCACAAGCCTCTAGCTTTGTCCAGTGATATGCTAGGGAAAAAAAAAAAATCCTTTCAACTGCAGAAACAAAATGTTGGCTTCTCAAAGTTTTTTGTCCTCAAAACTGAGGATACTCAAAACTTAGAATAAGTTTTGTTTAATCATGTTTCAGTGTCTCTCTATTTCAAAATTTTGTGGGTTTTGTTTTCTATGTTACTACCCACTTACTGAGATGTTTGATTGAGCTAGATACCAAATGTGCAGTTCTATTTCAAGACAGACGTGACTAAAGGCAGGACAAAGCAAATGCCACCTCCATCTTCAAGACGGCCAAGAAGGAGGACCTAGGCAACAGGACAGTCAGCATCACCTTGATTGCTGTGGAGGTGATGGACACTGTCCTGAAAACCATTTCTAGGCATATTAAGGACAAAAAAAAAAAAAAAATATCAGGAGCAGTCACAGCATGGCTTCACGGAGGAGAAGTCATGCTTGACTAACTTGACAAACTTCAGTGATGAAGTGATTGGCCTGTGGATGATGAGACAGCGGTGGACTTCAGTAAGGCCTTTGAAACTGTCTCACATAAGTCCTTCATAAACAAGATGTATGGGCTGGTTAAGCAGCCAGTGATGTGGACTGAAAACTGAGTCCAGTCCTGTTTAGCATCTTCATTAATGGCCTTGGTGACGGGGACAGAGTCTACACATACCAAGTTTGCAGCTTGGAGGGGCTGATATGCCAGAGGGTCATGCTGCCCTCCAGAGAGACCTTGACAGGCTGAAGAAATGGGCTGACAGGACTCTCACAAAGCTCTGTGAACTGGAATAGATTGCCCAGAGAGGTTGTGTAGCCTCCCTGACTGGAGACATTCAACAACATTCTGGACACAGTCCTGTGCCATCTGTTCTAGGATGACCCTGCTTGCACAGGGGGGATTGGATCAGACCACCCACTGTGATCCCTCCTAATCTGACCAGTTCAGTGGTTCTGTGAAATGCAAAGTCCTGCACCTTGGGAGGAACAACCTCATGCACCAGCACTTGCTGGGAGTCACTCAGCTGGAAAGCAGCTTGGCAGAAAAGAACCTGAGGGTCCTGGTGGACACCAGGCTGAACATGAGCCCCCATTGTGTGCAGACACAAAAGAAGGTGACTGGTAGGCTGGGCTGTGTTGGGAGGATTGTTGCCAGTAGGTTGAGGGAAATGATTCTTCCTTATTCTTCAGCCCACACCTGGGTTCCCCAGCACAAGAGAGACATGGACACACTGCACAGAGTCCCGTGAAGAGCCAGAAAGAGAACTGAGGGACTGGAACACTTAACATGTAAGAAAAGGCTGAAAGAGCTTAAACTGCTCAACCTGGAGAAAAGAAGGCTCAAGGGGACCTTATTAATGTAGACAAGTACCTGAAATGAGAGTGGAAAGAGAACAGAGCCAGACTCTTCCAACGGGATGAGATGCTGTGGGCACAAACTGAAATACAGATGACACCAAATGAAACATCAGGAAACACTTTTTTACTGTGAGAGTGGCTGAGCATCACCACAGTCAACCTAGAGAGGTCATGGAGTCTCCCTCCTTGCAGATTCTTGTAAACAAAAACTTCTCTAGACATGGTCCTGGGCAATTACCTCCTGGTATCTCTACTTGAAGAGGGGGATTGGATAAGATGACCTCCAGAGGTCCCTTCCAACTTCAACCATTCCATGTGATTCAAGAGTATGTTGCATTTATGAAATCTAATTTAATTCCAAATGGGCTTGCATTTCTTCATTTCATATATTGTATGTATTTTTAAAGTTTCATACTCCCAAAGACTCTAGAGTACCTAGAAGCGAATGCAAAGGACAGAATGGAATAAAAATCTTGAATCTAAACCAAAAATATGGAAACGTTTCTCTTATTTTTAAATAAGAAAGCTGTTGAAATTACATATATGCATGTGTTTGCATTTTCAAGGAGTTGGTAAGGATTTTTGTTGCATTTTAATATTCCCTCTACACCTAATCAGTTTTACCCCCTAAATGCTACCATTTGAGCACAGATGGAATAGTTTTATTCACAACAACCCCTCCTGTAGCCTGAAAAAAAATGAGGTATACTAACATTTGAACAATTTTCATTTATTTTCCCCTGAAATTCTAAAGACTTGGCAAAAAGAGAGCTTCTAGCTGAATTACTTATTACATGCATTTTATCTTACCGAACTGCATATTTGTTCATTCCACGTTGTCTAGAAAACATAGTTTAAAAAATTATTCCAAGTATCCACTTAGAGTGACTGAATGAATACTAATTACAAATGTACCTGACTATTTTTTAAATTATTCAAAGGAAATATATAGTCTATTTCCTAAGTACAATGCCGTACAAGTAGCTAAATTTAAGTTACATAATTTTATCTTTTTCCACTGAGTGGCTGGCCTACTTTTATAAACATGAACACAAAGTGTTAACTACATCCAAGCTTCTAATTCACTGAGTTGTTTGCGGGTTTGTTAAATATGGAAGTTAAACCTGACCATGACTGCTTGCTCTCATTCTGTGTCTTCTCCACAACTTCACCTGCTCATCTAGACTGTCTTATGAACACTACTATTAAAGAACTAAAAGATTATTAAATCATTGTTCTCATAAGGCTTATTCTATGCTGCATAAGAGCATAGTTCAACTTATGGAGACCTGGCAAATTCCTGCTCTCATTTATCCTACCATAATGACTTAATGAATTTAATTGCTTATACCAAGAGGCATAACAAATGATCTCAGAAGCACTCAATTCACCTCTGGTTTGGGAAAAGAATATTTTCTACCTAAGTTGGCAGCAAATGCAGAGCAAGAATTTAGCCCCTTGCTGCGCTTGAGCCTAGTGTAATTTAGCTGCACATGCACTTCTCACACATCCTAAGTGTGTGAGAAAAGACTTCAAAATGCTGTCAACTTCTTTTGCCCTGAAATCAGAACACTTGTCATCAGGCAGATAATATCATGTTATGGAAGATGAAAAGTAAAGAAGTAGTGCTATACTTTATTATAGCCTGCATTGGTGACCAAGATCAGTTCATTCCAACAGGGGAGGGAAAGGTTTAATCTTTTCCTTTAAAAACACAATGCACAGAACTCTTTCAAAGTATTGTCCTGTCAGAACTGGGTAAAATAGGTCAGGAGAAAGAAAAAGGAAAAGGAAGAAGGTTAATGCTCCTTTTCTTTACTTTTTTTTCTTTTTTTTTTTCCTAACTGCAAAAGATTGGTGACCTTCTTATACCTTTTTTATACTGTGTATTATGCTAATTAGGCAAGATGTTGGACTATCAGAAGTTATAAACATAAGGACTAACAAAGAATCTGTAATTCAAAACTGCTATCATATTCAAACCTGTGGAGGTCTCTGTGCCACCCCTAAGAATCATCAGGTTAAAGCTCAGTCCCTAGGTCTCTTTGTCTCTGCTTTCTTTGATGGTCTGACTCTGAAGGAATAACTGTAACGCTGGTATTTAATGCAGAGTGTCTCTCTTCAGTCTACTGAGATCACACATTTATGCTAACACAAACACCTTCTTGTGTGAAAGCACTTGTGAGCTGGAGGTCCCTCTCCAGCCTTTCAAAGTGACTGAGACCTCTGATGGCTATCAGAAGGGGGATGAAAACTATCCAGATGAAAAGATACACACAAAATGGGTTACACTGTTGATTTCATAGGCAACCTGTCTCTTAATAAAATGAGAAGCTATGCCTAACCAGGATTAGGTGAAGGAATCAAGGCTAAAGTAAAATAACTGTGTCCAAAAAGAAATGTAATTATCCAGAGTCAGAAGGCAGCCCAGGGTGTAGGGCTGACTCCTGTCTAGAAAAATGTATCAGTAAATTCCATACTGGGTCAAAACTGTCTCAGTAAGAGTGTTGGAAACACCAAATTTTACAAATTCAACAGAATTAGCTATAAAATTACTATTAAATACAGTGTAAGTGTAGTTGGCCATTGAATGAGGTTAGTATTGAACAGTGCTATTAGATTGATATTGTTTGTATGTAGAATGTGGTCAGAACCTGGCAGACAGATATAAGTCTTTGTTTGTCATTGTCCTCCTCAGTGTCTCTAAGCTTATCTGTTTATTTGAAATATCATGTCCCCTAAAAATAATAATAGTTTCTACTGAGGAAGAAAGCATCTCTAACCTTGTAATTTTGGAGGGAAATGGATACGTATCTTATTGTTTTCTCTGGATTAAACATAAGTCAGACAAACCTTCAACACTCTTCTTGAGGTGATTTCAGTGAAAATGTAGAGCTTCAAAACCATGAACCACAGTTTATGTGACTGTTATGTAAGTCTGTAAAAGTTTAATTAAAGTTTATTAGGGAGCTTAAAACTAAAATCTAATAGTAATTCCACAGAGATACACACCGAACCTCACTCTAAGATACTTAATCAAAATCCTAAGTGGTAGACATACATCATTAATTTCTGATTTTTTGATGAACTTATTGAAGGCATGTAAAGTATAAAGACAAATGCAAGGCAAACAATAATCAAAGGACTGCAGTTCATATCCCACTTTTTTATTTGGCTTTCTAAATTCTATTATTCATAGTTACTTTACCTAATAAAATACAGTATTGCTTACAGAAATGCTTCTGAGCTTGTTTTGCCTTGGTCTAAATGTATTCATAATTCCAAAAGGCAAACAGAAATGTATCAATTTGCACCTACTGTTACCTATGTGAAAGTTTTTACAAAAAACATTCAAAGAAGAGCTAGCATGATAACAGCAGTGACTAAAGGAGTAATGATAAAAAGACCATTTAAAGATATAATGGAATCAGTATTTTCATTAAGAAATGCCTTACATGTTAATTGCTGGGTCATCTGGTTTTTAAACCTTCGTTTTCAGAAGAAACAGTCTTCTGTCCATGATAATTAACAAACTTGGTTTTGGAAGAAAAATATATAAGTTATATATTTCAAATATAATTGTGGGGAGGAATGAAATTAGACTTTTGGGAAGAAAAGATTCAGAAAAAAAATACCATTGACCAGTTTCTAGCTATTACTAAAATAATAATGCACTTTATTTTGAATAGTTCTGTTAGGAAGACACCGAGTAAATATCTACAGGTACAGGATCAATGTTCCTTTTTATGGACTGTGTAATGTAACTGTGAAGAACACGTGACCACTCCCAGCAGGAAAATCATCAGTTGGGTCCCTGTGACTAAGAAGAGAGTCATAATGGATAATATAATAACGAAGATCTTATTTTCACAAGATCACATTGGCCACCCAGAAGGAACATGGTAATTCTACATAAGCAAAATTAAAATCTAAGGAATAGTATTACGTCTGAATCAAGCATTTTACCCCAATTTTCAGTATTTTATGACTTTCTATATCTGGTTAGAAAAGCCGCCTTTTTTTTTTTCCCTTTTTTTTTTTTTTTTTTTTTAATGTTAGAAAGGACATATTTGTTCATACAAAGGAAAAGAACTAACTACTGACATGACTGCATGAGAATAAAGATGTAGCCACTGATTTCATTAAGTACATTGAAGGTAAAACAATGCCAAACAAGGTAAATAAGAATGAATTGGGTTGTTTTTCTGTTGGGATGTTTTGTTTACAGACTGACTTTTAAGACTAGACAACTAGTAATACAAAGGCAACAGCGCTGCTAAACTGGCTTCAGGCTCATGAAATCATAACGAGTGTTAGCAGTGCGCTGTCTTAAAATGTTCCAGCTCAGATTCCCCATATTTTGCATTCACTATAAGATGTTCCAGCTCAGGTTCCCCATATTTTGCATTCACAATTTGCATTCACTAAGCCACAGCAAAGTTTGACAGAAATATGCAGATTTAAGGAAGAGTGAGACTGTTTGCTTGATGTTAAACTTTTGATTGACAGAATTTCTACTTTGTTTTATTTTAGAATTAGAATTAAAACAAACAGATAAAACCAATCAAACAAAAAATAAACTGGTAATATTTATCTTCAATTAATTTCTGATAATGAAATACTTAATTTGGTTCCTGATTGTGAAATCAGATGTGATTCTCACAAATATGATAGATGGTGTGTAAAAGTAATTACTACATTTTAGGAGATAAAAAATTTGCAAAAAACCACCTTTTATTACTTTCCTACTCTTGAAGAGTATGAGTGACAAATGGCAGTGCTCTGATGTTCACATGCCTCTGAAAAGACAGAAGTTTGTGAAAACTGATATATAGTTTTATATGATAGGCAGCCTAAAAAACCCCAGACAACCAAGATGATGTTTATACAATCCCAATGACACCATGAGAGAGTTCCATTAAATTCCCGTTCTATGTGAGATTTAACCAGCTGACCAATATGGTCACTCACATATTTAGTTCTAGAATTCGGCCACTGTCTTAATAGACTACAGAAAAACCTGTTATAATTACTAGGGCACAAGTGATTTGGCAGTACCCTTGTGCAGCTGACAAACTGTCTACATGTTCCCAATCAATGAAACTTTATCAGGTTTCAGTTTTCCTTATCAAGTCAAGCTTTTATTTCTATTTGTGTCTGTGTATGGTAAAAAGCATACAGGCTAGTATCTGAAAATTCAGTGAATTCAAAACTGTACTGAACTGTTCTCTCCAAAATTCATTTATTCCATGATTAGTCCTGACGTTGATAATTGAAACTCTTTGGAGCAAAGCAAAAACATGAAGAAATGACTTACACTTTGTAGGAACTGTCTCAGCTACAGAATAGCGACAGAATCCACCACACACTGCCTCCAACTACAGAAGATTGAGTCATTTATGCAGAGAAGATATTCATGTAATAACGTGCAGAAGATTGTGCAATGATCTATTTTTCAGAGAGGACTTGGTTAAAGATCTTGGCTATAATTAAGTAAAGATGACATTTGAGCTTCTCATGTAATTGATCCAA
>VWZG01002135.1:250000-261435 GCA_013396735.1 Grallaria varia
ATAGAATTTTGAACCTAAAAATCCTTAAGACAAATTCAACCCACCTCAGCTAAAGCCAGGGGCTGCTTAAATTAAATGTGGATTACACCAGGTGGCATAAGAAATCAATTAGTCTTTAGTTTTGTACACTGGGAATGAAGAAGAAAAGTAACATATTGTTAAAGTTAAGAAATATAGATTCCAAAAATAAAATAATGTCTGGGTATTTTTACTATATTAGAAATCTTTTACAGAAATAGATTTGTACATTTAAGAAAAAACCAGAGAAGGCTGAATTAAAATAAATCTCTTTCTGTCAGAATGATACAAGGTGTATGAGAAACCAATGCTATTTGCTGGGTTTCAGGAAATATTATGTTTTACGTTTTCAGTAGACCAAGAAGTAGGGTAATAATCGAGCCATTAAAAATTACAGGAGACTACAAGGAAGACAAAGAGACATCACGATTAGTTGTTACAGAGCTATAAAACGGACTACATTTTCAGCTACATTAGAAGTAACATAGCATGATATCTAGATGATAATTAGTATTTTAAAGATACAAATTTCTGGAATTTAACTTTAAAAAACCCCCTTTTTTCAGGTAAATGGTCTGTTTTTTTCATTTTCAAGGGGATGAGAACTTCACCACTACAGTAACTAATCTTATCACAGTCTGAGCATTTCAGAGTATGACTGTAGATCAGTCAATATACTGGTAAAATCTTCAACCCCTCTGAATTTCTTAGAGTTGAGGTCTTGAAATTTCTAGATATAGTACCAAATTGGTGTAAACCATTTAGAGCAAGCTGTTGTTGAATCCCTGATGTAATTTGTATTTTCTTTAACAATACCCATTCTGCAATCAAATGCAATGTATGACAGCAGATACTTTGGAGTTAGGATAAGGGATGGGGCTTAACAGGAACAACATCATGATGCAAGCCTCTCCTTCCCACCTATTTGCCTCCTCCAGACAAATGAACAAACAATTACAAAAATCTGAAGGGAATAAGAGAAATCTTCATATTTTCAAGAGAAAATGTCCAGTGGCAGACCTTGCAATTTTCTAACAGAAACCAGTTTCTACAGGATACATAGCATTACATGTGTGGCTGCGCAGACAGGGAAAGCAGTATCTGAGAGTTCTTTGCTGCCATGTTCTTTCTCTTATAGGACAATTGTTCCCCAGACTCTGTGAACTATCCTGAGATGGCAAATAAACAAAAAAAAAAAAAAAAATTGTAAAATTTAAAAAAGGAAGTCAGAGGCAAAGAGTTGTTTTCTATTTTTTTTCTTTCCAATAGCAGTCTGTCAGTGAATGCATTTATGGAAGCGCACGTCTAACACCCTGAGCTGTGTAGCTTTCTGCGTAATTTTAGTAAAAAGTTACTTGATGAGAGATGTGTTGGCATTCACCAACATAATGCATTTCTTACAATCTAAATACTTCCTACAAGAAAAAAAGCCAGGCATATTTTATGTTTTTGCAATACTTCTGAACAGCAGTAGATACCTATAACCCAACCAAAACAGACTCTGAACTATTATTTAACATAAAAAAGCAGAACCCTGAAGTGCGCAGGCAAACAATACTATGTAATAAATGTTCAGAAAATGCTTCTAAGATGGAAATAGTGCTTTTAAACTGTATCATTTATACACAATTAAATAGAATCCCTATTAACACAAAATATGAGTTTTGTTTCTAAAATTTTATCTCATTAATCTTTTCTATAGTTGAGAAACAACTATATGTGCACATAATACTTAATGAGTTCAACTTTACTATAAACCTATAATGAGAGTGGATAATGATATGCCTAGTCTTATCCTAATAAATTACTTTAAACAAGATCTGCTGAATATGGGATAGACAGGTTTCCACTAAAACAAGTAAAGAAGACCAGAGGGTTGCTTTTCCACGCTTCAGAACTTCTATGCCTGTGTTAAAGATGATCCAGAACAAATCTGGCCAATCACTTATACATTTTTCATTCTTTCAACCACATGAATCTAAAATTGTAATTTCCAGAAGTTCTTTATCAAGCTTCCATTGTGCCTGGCCCTTGGTACCATGCTCAATAACAACTTCTGTATTATGGAGTCTGGAAGATGTCAAAAAAAGTCTAATCCAGGAGAGAGGCCCTGGTTAGGACTAAAGAATGAATAGAAACCTCATTTAGTTTTTGACTGAGACTGCTGTCTGCGAGCAGGGACGGAATGACTGGGATGCAAGTCACTTCTTGCTTTACATGGTCTTTGTGCTTATGATACATCAGGCAGTACTGTGCTCACGTAGGCTTCAAGGGCTTACTCTGACTCACACAGCTGCCAATGTCATCTTGATTCTAAAAAAGTAATTAGGGATAATTGGTTGCAAACCCAATTATTTGTTCTTCCAAACCTCACTACTAAGAATTGTCATGTTTTGTGGTTGAGCTTTCCAGATGCACACTATCCAGGGATCAATTACAGAAACAGTGCCAAAGCAGGTGTTGAGGGTTAGGCAGTCCCTAGGTTATTGCAGTCCATATTGGACTAATTTTAATCATTTATTGAGGATGAAAGACAAAATGTGTGAGAGTCAGTTTCATCAGTAGAAGCTGTACTTTACATTATGCTCACATTTATTTTATCTCCGTCACTCCAGTTATTGTTTTCAGTTTTCACAGAAACCAGAACAAGAAAAGTAATTCAGTCTGAAATGAAAACATATTTTGAATTGACTAAGATACAGAATACAATAAACTGAAACCAAAACTCCAAACCACATTATAGAGTCCTGTTCTTAGAAGCAGAATTTCAATGTTCCTGAACAATCCACTACACAGAAAAATAAGATCTAACTTACTATAAGTTTCAACTGAAAACTGTCATTTCAGCTGTCTTGGATATAAAGAAGGTGTGATGCTACAAAGGGAAAAAGAAAGACAAACAGACTGAACAGTCTGATTTGATACTTTTAATGAAAATTCAGTGTGTTTCTGTTCATTTTTTTTATTCCCTTTTTTTAATAAATTCACTTGTATTTTGACATTGAAGGCCGCTTGCAAAGAACAGCCATCTTTCCCTTAGAAGCCGTGCCATAAGGTGAGAGACAGTCCTTTTAAGAGCAAATACTGCTACATTCAATCCCTAAATAATGTAATGCTACCTCTCTGAGGAGCAGTAGCATTATTTGGGCACAACAGCCAGTTTTTGATGTGGAAAAGAAACGGGTAATTTAAGTAACTTGCTTATCTAGAGAAAATATTGCGACAAACAGCACATAGATCTCTGCACGTGAAAATACGTAAAGAGCTGCTGTATGCCCATGGCCTGTTACCTGAAGTTTTCTGCCTTTGCAGGATTTTATAGAAGCTCATACTGTTAAAGTAACATCTTCTATATTTTTCTGTGATGCCTGTACTGAAACTTGCTACTGTTGGAAAAGATGGCTTCGTTTTTACAACTGTTTTGCAATAGAAAGAAAATCCATAAGGAACTCTGTGTCTAAACACTGAGACAAAGAAATGTGCTTTGACTAATCAGGTTTTAGTTTCTGAAATTGCTTCACAGCATCTTTTTTGTAGGAAGTTTCTTTCTGAGCACACATAATCAGTAATCTGCAATGACGATATTGCAGTCAGATACATTTCCTTCAACTGAACTCCTGATATGTGTGCACTTCTTTTTAGCTTGAATTCTTCTGTCACATGTATTATAGATGCAAATAATGAAAGATTTAAGACATAATCATAAGCAAGTATTTTTACTGACATTTTAGATGCTTTAAACCTCAGAAGTCTTTCTAGCAAAATGAAAGAAACATTGCTACATATTTAAAGACTAACTGTGAGATCCCTCTGCCACATAAGGGAAATAGAGAGTTAAAAAATCCATATTCTAAGGATACACAGACTAAAATGACAATTTTTTGTATGAAAATCTTTGGTTAGTACTCTTTAGATGGAAAGGATTTTCTAAGACACAAGAGGTACAGAAAACTGCTCAAAATGAGAGTACAGTGACAAGACATGACAATGAAAATTTTGAAAGTTTTTTAATTTTCATAATCTGGAAAAAAACCCCACCAAAAGTCAGTTTTCTCTAGCATTTTTTTCTCTTACCTGCACACAGTCACAATTTAAAATACAAACTCAGACACACATATAAATTATAAAAAACCCAACAGATTTCATTAATTCAGACGGATTTTTTTAAAAAACAGCTGCAGAATGATGGTCTAGTGGCATTTCTACTACAGACTGTTTGTGCCAGGATATGGCCCAGTTCCGTTAGATAAGACTTCAACTTCATAGTCTTTACCAGGCCATAGAGGAGATGCACATGCCTTGTTTGTTCCACATCTTACTGCTAACACTCATCAGTAAGCCAGATTTCAGTGTTTCTGTCAAGTAAGTAAATTAAAAATTCTAGATTCCAACTAGCATGACAGCCCTTTGAATAAAAGACTGCCATGATCTTGCTTTCTGCTTTCCTCAACTTAAAATGGAAACAGGAAAAAAGTGAAGACCCAAAACTTAGGGTTATCTTCCAATTTTTTCAATCATAATAACTAATATTTTTATGACACCTGCTTCTTATTGGAACTTGTAAGTGCTGTATAAACTCAAACCAAGATAAAAATCATTCCACTCTTATCAAATATAGAGCTCTGCCTAAAGACCAATACAGCAAATATTTTAAAGCTTGGATTGATAACGTACTTATTTCAAGAAAAGAGGAAAATAAGACAGCCACATTAAAAAAAAATTAGGCAGGGTGCTCACAATGCAAATTGCTATGCAAGTAATCTGAAGGAAAACGTAGGTTTCGTACTCTTCAGAAAACTGCAATAACCTTCTGACAAACATTTTCTACCTTACCACTTTGGTCTCATCTAGAAGACTGAATAACCTCTTGGATTTACCCTGCCACAGTATGTGTTCAGATTAGGAGGGGAGGTGTGTCCTTCTAGCAAAATGTCCTGCATTTTCTACAGTAAGTGATCTCCTATCAAAGGATTTGACAGTTTCCCCTATGAACACTGAAGAGATAAAAAATGCTGCATAGAAAGAACAAAAGCATAAATATTCTGTTTTCATTAAAGAAATCCATTTTTGCTTAGAGATTTCTCTTTAAATAAGTCTTTTTAGAAAGCATGCTATAAAAATAAATTATTTAACTTCAGGTATCTTGCAGTAACTCCTTGCTAACATGACAGTTCTCTTCTTTCCAGCACCAATTCAAAACCCCTCCTTTCCTTTTCAACCCTGGTCAGAGAAGTATTTTCTCTGAGTGTTTCTGTGAAATGCTGTCAGCATCTCCCAGAGAGTACAGTAGAGAATAAAGAAAGAAGCAGAGCAGATGGTAAAAGGTGTAGCCTCAGTAAAGATGCTTTGTTAGCACAATGCAGGAATCAAGAGAAAGAGATGAATCTCACAATTGCCAGGAAGTATAGGAATGCCTCTCTGTAGGATTCAAGGAGTTCACTCTGACAGGGCACAGTACAACTCTTAAGAAGCATGAGCTGCCTCCAGCTCCAGCTCTCTCCGTTTCCTGACTACAGTTCTATTCTTTTCTTTGTCCCACTTCACAGCTCAGCACCCTGGCTTGGGCCCTTACTCAGTCACCTCTTGGTGCTGTTCCTTGCACTTCTCCCTGCAGCAATCTGACAATATTTATCCATAGAGTATATTACTTTACTCCTTTTCTACTTCCTAGGAAGAGTGCTCTCGCATCCTAAAAAATTATTTTCTATAATGACTGGTAGAACATTTTGCTTCATATTAAATATAATCTAAAATCTTTGCTTCCATACTCTTCATCTTTCATCATCTTCTGATTGTTTGGCACCTTCAGAAAAGAAATTAAAAAGAAGACAGAGCAAAAATGTATTGAATCTTGCAGTACACTTCAACTATTATGAGAAAGCAAAAAGCGACAACTGATGTTATATCAGTAACATTAACTCAACTCTGTGTATCTTTGCTGTTATTTAATCTTCAAAGACAATCCCAGCAGTTTGAAAAGGGATGCAGAATGGAAGCACCGCTTTTGCCTACTATGAGTTCACAACAATTTAATAGACCAGTTCATTTGTAACTTCCTAACCCTGCTGCTGACCCAATACACAACACAGGGCACATAATTTCCCTGTTCGGTGTCTGGTTTTCTCTTTCTGTCTTTATTATCTGTTTGAAGTCTTTTAACCAAGTGTTTCTTTTCTGAAATATATATTCATCTAGCATTTAAGATAGGAAGTCCAAAATTCAATGGGGACTTCTAAGCATTGGTCAGTAGTTATATATGTATACTGCAGTATTGTTTCCTTTACTTCAGAGAGCAAAAAACTTTGTAAGTAGGAAACAAACAGTAAATTCTCTCTATTTTTGCTCTAATATGACATTGACATTGTTTCACATAGGATTCTCACTGCCTAATCAGAAAACATCAACTGGATCTACAAAACACAAAGAAAAAAAATAATTAATTGTGGTTAAATATCTCAAAGAAGGCAGGTCTGATGGAAGACTTCATAGTTTCCAGAAACACAGGAAATTTGAATCACAGTAACTTGTTCTCTATTGTAGTTGCAGTCAGAACAGAAATATTTAGGTTAAATTATAGTAAAAATAATAAGATAATAGAAGACCAGTCCCTACAGAAGAGCTCAAAAGCATTGAGTAGACTGTGAATTTAAAATTAGGTGAGCATTTCCTAGCACATACATTTATTGGTCTCCCTTGGATCATGGAAAGGCCTAGATAATGTCTTCAGTTCTCTTGCAGTCTTATTTTACAGGATTAAATAACCTATTTGTTATCTTCTGTGAATTTGAGTAAGAATGGCTCAGAAAAACCATACTCAGTAATTTCCAGTTATCTGATGTATTTCAAATTGACTTATTCTGGAAACCCATATGCATTCTAGGACAGAAAGCAGATGAACAGATAATGGAATTAAATGTGAGGTTTTATTATTATCACTTGGTTAACTCAAAAAGAATAAGAAATTAACTGCCTAGGTAGTAGGCAGAATTAAAATCCCTGCAAATAAAATATTGTGCTTTTCTGCTTTTTTGACCTTTACACTTCCAGAGCTATATCAACTTCCAAGGTATTCCTTTCTCAAGTGCTTCCCTAACATGCTCCAATGACATTTTCAAACAATGATAAGTATGTAGATTTTTGTAAATCAAGTTAAAAATGAAAAAAACACCAAAAACATAAAACAAACAAAAAACCCCCCAAACCATAAGCAAACAAACAAAAAAACAAACAAGCTGCAAAGACTAGCTGTTGTGGTTTTGCAGAAACTGCTTCAAATTTAAAAAATAGTATTTTCAAAGTGGAAGACATCAAAATAATATTTAGAAATGTTGATTGTTGTAAAAAAACCTGAAAACTCAAGACTGTTTAGTTTCATGTGTAATGAAAGATCTGAAATAGCCATTGTTTTCCACCTGAAAGGCCTATGTGAAGTAGAGTTTAGGATGATAACTCTTTAACTTAATTCCTGTGAACACTTTGATGAATCTCTGAGTAGTAATTTAAGTCACTCAAATTAGTCATCCATCCTTCCCTGCTGACTGTGTATGGAATCAGCAAAACTGCCTAATCCTGACTTGACACTGATGCCCACTAGAGAGTGGCTGGCTTTTAAATGACCTGAAAGTTTTTCCGAGGCTGATTATTCTGAGCATTGAAAAATAAGTATGAAGCCACATTACCCTGAATTCTGCATTATGACTTAGCTCCAAGGAAGAAGTGGATCAGCTTTGATAAAAGAAATAAAAAATATTGGAGTCAAATGTCTGGACTAAGTTGTAATTTCATAATATGCAAGGACAAAGACCCAGGTAAAATAGAGAGTCTTTGCAGCTCATGTATTTTGAATGAGTTTTGTCTGCTGGAATAGTTCTTCTGTGTATCAAATATTCATTAATTACATTTGGAAAATCTGTGAGGATGTAGAAAATTAGTATTTTTTTCCTAGTTTTATATATAGAAAACAAAAGAAAGAAATTTAAGATCTGTTTTCCAAAGCAATAGGATTGAGACTCAAAAGTTCTTGGTTTTGATACCTGTGATCAGATTACTTTCTCTTTCCTGATAAATTTAACTTCATTTGGTGAAAAAACCCCACTGATACTACTTATAACTAGTAATTTTACCATTGTTATTATGTGATTGCTGTCAAACTAGTTTATTCCAATCTTCATTGGAAGATGGTATCTATGAAACAAGGGGAAGTAAAGCTTGCTGCAGTCACACCTCATGTAAAACAGTTTGGTCTGCTTCTTAGGGCTCCTTCATTTTATACTTACTGATTACTGCTACCATCTTTCAACACATCTGCTTTACGAGTCTTTGAAGCACAGAACCCTGAGAGTGTAAAAACTTGAATTTAGTTTGAAAGAGTTCTAAGGAAATTATTAAAACTCTTCTGCAATATTTCACTGTGCAAATTAAAGATTTTTTTTTTTTTCAAAATCAGTAAAATTGCTGGCAATTTCAACATCACTGTTTTATTGCTAAGTGGCAATTAAACCATTTTACACACAACCTGAATCAAAGACCATTTTTTTATGAGTTCTCAGTTAAGTCTCCTGTGAGTCACCACACTGAGAAGATCGGGGGGAAAACTGCAGTGACAAAGATTTCCTACCTATTCCCTTTGTAAGTGAATGATTACGTTACATGTAAGTGTATGATTACATTACATTTCCAGTAGGAAAGGAGTGAAAATGCTAATAATGTCAAAGGATTCCAACAATATTTTCAGGTAAAGAAAGGCCTGTGGGTGCACTGTCTTGGAAAAATTAATTCTCTGACCAGCTTTACTTGGCACAAGGAGAGCGTGTGTTTTAAGATTATTGTATTTCTTATTCTTTGTGTTTTTGGATATCAATTGGCATTACCAGTTCAAACAGATTCTTTACTCTTCTGAACATATATTCATCAGATTCTGATTTTCTATTCTTTGCCCATAAGCTGTAATTTTATTCAGTTTGAATTTTTTCAGGAACATTAGAAAGCATCTCACACAGGCCAACTTTTTAGACACAAAAGTTAGGAGGTTAGCCTCCTTAAGCTCCCTGGATCAGCAAAACAGATAGTTTTCCTTAGAGAGTAATTTTTATCATAATGTGCATACTAGAGAGGATCTTAATGTACATGCTTCAAATCACCCTCAAGAGGGACTGCTCTCTCTCTCTCTCTCTCTCTCCTCACTATACAGTGTCTCTGCAGCGTGGCTGTAATTTCAACCACTGATCCAGCTACCTCCTTAAATAAAGGCTTAAATAAACTCATCTACACACAGACATGCTGAAACTAAAGGGGTCAGTTCATCTTTGCCAGTTTCTGGCCATGCAGTTCTTCCTTGTGTTGGACATGATACACTCCAGACGTCTGCTAGCTTAGCATCCTATTGGATTGGCACACAGAACAGCTCATCGAAAGAGTAAACATGATTTATGCATGGAAAGGTGTAAGCCTATGTGATTCATAACTGGGCAAGGAGAACCACTGCCTTAGAGGGAATAAGCTGTTAAATCATTTCAGCATATCTTGTGTTGCCTGCCCTGATAAACACAATTGATCAGTGTGTTTAACAATCCCATTGAGTTAACTTAATTTACCAGTTATAACACAAATGATGTGAAAAATGGAGGATTATATTTAAACCCAAAGGATAAAATATGCTTCCTAAAATCTTGGAATTTTCAAACCTCATATGTTGTTGGTCCATGAAAGAAATTTTATGCTGGAAGCTGCAGAGTAGAATAAGGTCTTTGTACTTGCCTGCCATCTCTGCATTCTTACTTATAGCTCTAATACACTGTCTCCTAGGTGTTTCTTCCTCAACCACTCTTCATCCCCCACAGCCTATAGCATGCACAGTTCCCAGGCCATGTTCTGTAACATCTACATGGCTGGTTGACTGGCCAAAAAAAATTTAAAATCAGGCTAACATTAAATAAGGGACAGGAATTTTTTTTTTTCCTTCCACTACTCCCAAATTTTCACAACACATAGAACCTGAGCATATTTTTATATCAGTAACACTGTGCTGGACCTGGCTAAGTTAGAGGCAACTTTCTTCATAGCAGCCTATATGGTGCTGTGTTTTGGATTTGTGAGCAAACTGGACCAAAACCTACAATGAAAACATCCACAGCTAGTATGAACAAGTTTATACAAATTCCAAACACATGTAAAGAACTAAAATTTTAATTTTCTATTTGCAGTTTTAGAGAGACAGAGAGCTAGAATAATAATAATAAAAAATAAAAATTTTACAACCCTGACAGTTCCTTTCCTAATGCACTAAGGATTTATCTTGCACTTTCAGATACAAAGAACAATACCTGATTTTTGTGTGTTATTTTTGTATTTTTATAGCATCTGAAGCTGCACTTTCTGACCATCTTGAGTGAACATTATTTAGTATTCTTGCAAACATCTTCTTTACTTTGGAAAAGAAAATAAAACCAATAACAGACTTTCTATTTATTATAAAGTTCCAAACCAACATCACTGGAATTTTAGAACTTAAAGCATTTTTACTGTAAGCAATCTAAATTTTAATCTCTCGAAGCCAATAGTTTCTAAAATACAGTTTTCCTTTTTTTACTACTGTTTTGGCATCTGTTTTAGAAATTATAGTCTCACACTATGTTGACTGGTATAATAAGGCAATTGGCAAATACCTGTAGTATGATAAAACACCCCCATTTTGTTTGCAAATAACTGTCTCTATCTTGCCATATTTTTAAGTGGAATTAACAAGTTACTGCAATGGCTCACAGAAGATCAAAAAGTCCAGATGTGCCAAGGTATGCATGCAAGTTAATATTCTTCAAGCACACCACTAAAGAAAACAAGCCAGACAGAAAGTTTTTTCATCAGGTGTATGCCTTTATAGCAGTAACATAATCAACACAACTGTGTTAGGACATCAATTACAAATAACTGACAGTGTTAAAAAGACTTTTTTCTCCATATAAATGGAGAAAAAGCATGTATACAGTACGCACACTAGAAGTGCAAATTACATGTTACTACTTCAACTACATGTGATCCAGCATCTGTAGACAAACAAGATATTCTCCCTTCTTATTTCTCCTTCAAGCCACTAATTGTTGGAATAAGGGAATCCAGCACTGGGATGTCAGGAATTCAGTTGAAATCACTATGTAATTACAAGTAATAATCATAAGGTAATGAATAAAGCTAGAGCTATCTTCATATATGTAATACTTTGAACTTTCATTTTGGAGCAATCCAAAGAAAATGTGCACTTTAATCTTTCAATCCATACAAATAACAACTGATGTAGTAATTGAAAATATACTAGCTTAGTTTTTTGATCTTGTTGGGAATGAAACCTAAGTAACATTACTTTTCTTAAATAAAGGACACAGGACATTTTTCTGTGACCAAAACAAAAAAAAAAAAAAAAA
>VWZG01002135.1:261458-274833 GCA_013396735.1 Grallaria varia
AAGAAGAATGCCATAAGTTTTCAGCACCCTGTTTAATGATGATGCACACTGGAGTCCCTCTTATTTATGAAGCAAAGCATTTCTAGAGTCCAAGCCTTCAAATTCAAGACTTTTAAATGTCATATGCTACTGTCATACGCTAATAAGTACCTTTTAACACATTCATCACTCTGCTTTGATATCAACACTCAACTGAGAAGGCATAGCTTATTTTGGAAAAAGAAAAACCCAAAGTAATACATAATATTTTTTATCAATTCCCAATGTGTAAGATTTACAGAGTTATTCTGACTGCACAAACCTTGAGAACAGAACTTTAAACATTTCTAGAATATTCACTTCTATGCTTCTGTTCTTATAGGAATAAAACAGCATGATAACATCTTCCAGAATTAGTTCATTATAAATACCTCATAAGAAGACTGAAATGTAAATGGAAGTGTGTTTAACTAGAAATAATTGATTCATTGCTTCCTCTGTCACACTAGTCACACATGAAAGGCTCCAAAATAAGAAAAATAAAAGCTCCACAGAACTCTCATTTGAAAGGGTGTATTCCATATACAACTATTACAAACAGTTATTCAGCTACAGTAACTGAAGGCATATGCTGTCAATTATACATAAATTCCATTCACTCAACATGCTATTCTTTCTCTGTTTTCACACACACACGCACCCCTCCCGAAATAAGCTGTGACAAAGCAGTAAGTGAAACAGGATTTTCAGCTAGTTCTGTACAGGATTTTCTGTAGTTTTTCTTTAAACCAAGTACCCATGTGCTGACAAACGGTAATTTCTGGAGGAAGGTTTTACTACCACAGAGACTAGAACCTGGGACTTCTCCAACAAGAGAACTCGGAACTGAGACTGATGCAAAAGCATGTTTATAACAGTGCAGAACCTATCCTGTCTCTCAAGGCTGCTGGCATACAACTCCACATTGCTTAGTGTTTTGCAATAATGGATCCCTCTCTCATTCTCTGTCACCTCTGAAGATCAGACTCTCAAGTCTGCTGCTCTCTGCTTCCATTATCCATCTTTTTCTTCCTTTCTTTTGTTCTCCCTATTAGCGAGACGCCCCCCTAGAGTGCTGCCTCCAGCACTGGTGGGGTGGTGGGTTGGGGCGCTGTAATATAAAACGGACATGAACCTGTTGGAGTGAATCCAGAGGAGGCCATAAAGATGGTCAGATGGCTGGAGCACCTCTCCAGTGAAGACAGACTGAGAGAGCTGAGGTTGCACAGCCTGGGGGAAAGAAGGTTCTGGGGAGACCTTATAGCACCTTTCAGTACCTAAAGGAGGGCTACAAGAGGGCTAGAGAAGAACTTTTTAGAAGGGCATGTAGTGACAGGACAGGGGCGAATAGCTTTAAACTGAAAGAGAATAGGTTTAAAATAGATATAAGTATGAAATTATTTACTGTAGGAGTGGTGAGGCAATGGAACAGGTTCCCCTGGAAATGTTCGAATCCAAGTTGGATAGAGCTTTGAGCAGCCAGGTTTAGTGGAAGGTGTCCCTGACCTTAGCAGTGGGGTTGGAACTAGTTCATCTTTAGAACCCCTTCCAACCCAAAACATTCTATGATATATTCCAAAAGCTTCTTTGCTTAGTGTACAGTTAGTGTTCTGAGGGGCGTGGTCTTGTGGAAAACACAGCAAATATTTCTTGCTTTCTACCATTCTGGCCTTTCAGTGTAATATATACATATATTCCACTTAAATATACATATATGTATGCATATATATGTAGTTACATGGTTTATAATATGCATACATTACCAAATACCAAATGACCTGTAAAATGAGACAATAGAATACTTTCTAGTGATACTAATGAATTTTACATAAAAGCTAAACAATTAAATGAAGATTTAAGAATGTTTAAAACCACTGACACTTATATAACATGAGAACTATATCATGCTTCAGTTTCTTTGGTTTGCTAAGTTTATCTTCATCTCTATTTACTCCCTTAACCATCATAAAAATGGTCTTAATGAGGTAAAATGGAACAGATGAAATATGCCTGCAAACAGTTACTAGAAACAGCTAGTAGAAAACTAGAAATTTATTTTTCAAAGTGGGGGGAATATATTCTACTTTCCTATTATCCTATATTTTGAACTTTTCTTTCCTACTAATGTACTTCATCTGATTATGCTTTTAGTTCTATTATTTATCTTAATAGTCAGCTGTTGAAAAGTTGACATGCAACTTGGATTGCAATGGACTTCAAGACTTCAAAGTGCTACTTGGGAATGGATCCAGATTCAATCTTTCTACTTCCACTGAAAAAATCCTAGATCAAAATTTTGCATAAAATCACTCACTGTGTTTTCTGATGGTGATGGAAACTCATTATTACACGCAGTATAAAATTTTACACTTTGGCTTGTGTGACTGTTTTTTTAAGAGATTAAATAAATCTATGCTAATTAGGCATTTTGAGTTCACATTTCCGTGAAAAAGAATCCCGCCCCCAAATGTATGAAACTTTAAGGCCTTAAAACTCTAGAGGTTTCCTCAAGTCAACAACTAAACTAGAAATGTATCACAGACCATCATGAAAATAGTATAATCACAAAATATAGTACTTTCTTAACTATTTGTGCATGCAACTATCCGCTTGGTAAATAAAACTCACAGTTACTGTGAATCTAAATTACTGAAAATGAATGATTTTGTGAAATCTTGGACTGTTAATACTTTCAAAATTAGGAGGAACATCTATATTAATGCATTATGTGCAAGTGTCACTAATAAAAAAACTCTTACAAACAAGATACATTTTAACTGTATTAGAAGAATATTAGAAAAAGTCTAAGTAGAAAATTATATTTCTAATTTTAATTAGTAAAAATTGGAAGAAAATAATTTTGAAAATTAATTACAAGGATAGAAATAAATATAGTTTCAGGAAAACAGATTTCTGTGCTGTAGAAGCAAAAAAATGTCCTGTCCACAGAGTAGAGCTATACTTTATGAGTATAACAAAAAGTTACCCTCATGTATTTCATCAATACACAGCAGGAATTTGCAGTGTGGTTAGAGTGTGGCCAGACACCAATGTCTTGAGTTATATGATACCTTAAAGATATTTTGACATGAAAATGGGGCAGGTAGTGGAACTAAGGAGTACACAGTAAATAAATATGTAATAAGACCTAGGCTGATACTTTCTATTCTTAGGTAGTGGAAATAGTCCCATTTTCTTTCCAGGGCAAAATAGTCCTTGTTTTTCTTTATTGGTTGCAGGCACTTAATGTCAAATTCATCCTATACACCTTTTTCATCTGGACAGAGGAAAAAGAAAACACCTTCAGAACACGATTCAGGTGTTAGAATTGTGTGCTTCTCTGTATTTTTCTATCAACTATGAAAACAATCTACAGCAACTGTTCCTGGCTTAGCCATTTCAGTTCAGTGCCTGGGGGGTGAACAGTTTTGTCTCTGCTGAACACATAAACTAATGTTAATGTTTTTAGCATTTGCAGGCCTCTTATAGCACATGCATCTTCCTGATCTTCAGAAGAATAGAGTGAAAGTAAGTTAAACATTCCTCAGGGAAAGCATAGGGGTTGTAAGAATGTCAATAAAAAAACTAATCTGGTCTACAGAATTTTTATTACAAGTCTCCCATCACAAAATGTCCTGAAAGAAATAAAAAAACTAGTTTCTCTGCATATAAATAGCAAAGTATATTTATGCTCACAGATGCAAGTAAGATTTCCCAAAGTGAGGATGCACAGGGCTCTATTAACCTGTATCAGTGTGTTGTGCTCCCAATTCCACAGGTGTCTCCTGTGAGCTCAGCATCACTGAATGCTTCTCAAAAGCACAACAGGATCTATGTGCAGGCAACTGACCAATATTCTTTCCAAAATAGCCTGAGAAACAGCAGCAGTATTTTGACAATAGCATCACTGGTGTCTTAGCTATATCTGTTAACTTAGTGACACAATTTTTTTCAAAATGAGAGCTACCTCCCTCTTTCTTTGCTGTTTTCCAACTGTCTGGAGAGTCTGCATCAAAACAAATACCCTTTTTTTCCCCTTCTTTTTTTTTTTTTCCAGAAAAATGCCAAAAAATTCCTTTACTCTTTCTCCACAATCCTAAATTAGTCCACTGCTCATATGTGTATGAGTCTTCAATGCACTGAAGTCCTTTTTATTGTTTCATTACAACCTTCAGTCTCACCATGAATTATGACAAATGTCTGAATTGTTCTGTTTATCCAGACAAAAATTAAAAATTGTCAGGTGTAATGCTTTTAATCTCATTATAGCAGCAATCCTCATCTTCAGTACTGAAACAACTACAGAGTTTCTGAACTACTTTGTGGTTTTTTATGCTACAGAAATTAATTAGTATTATTACCATTTATGTATTAAAAAAGCATCAAATGGTAAGATTTAATCATTACTGTCCTCATCTAACCCAAAAACTCCAGGAAACCAGAATATTTTCTTAATATGACTATTATTTATAAAGACCCAATTATGTCCTTTATAGTATAGTAATGATATTATAGTAGCACTAAAATGTAAATATACAAAAGCTGTATCTCATAAATGATAAAAAGCATGTCACCAAATTACAGAAAATTACATCACTGCAGTCTACAGATTGAAAAAATGCAGATGAAAGACCAAGCCAAAAAAAACCAACAATAGAAGAAAATATGAAGTACTGATTTACAACCTGTTAAGAAACGATAATGAATGCTGGCACAATCCATGGACAGGACATTCTAGACTCATTGTGAAGACTTATTTCAGGAAACACTGCCAATAAAAACAAATAATGCAGGCCTCAGCAATCTCCAGACTTCTTCCGATGAAGAGACATAATCAATCAATGATATTATATTTCTAAGGGTTTTGTTCCTCTTTTTAAATAAATTCTATTAATAAATTCATTCTTTGTTTTTCCATGAAATCAAGACAAGAAAAAATACCTCCAGGAAAGACAGAGCAAGGGAGGAAAAGGTGATTTTTCAGGGAAGAGAAACTGCATACTGGATTACTGGGTTTGGACAAAAGAATTGCATTATGAAAAGTGATTTTTTATCTTGCAATGCATATGCTGCAGTTAAAAAGCTGTAATTCACAAAAGCAAACACATAAATTGCTGGTTGGAATAAAACAGCAAATTTCCTTGCTACATTAGCATTTGATATGAAACTGATTCTAGACCATGGCTTGCAAAAAAACCAACACCACAAATTACAATGTTTTAACTACCAGTTACAACCTGAGAACTCCTTATTCTATTTTACCTGAAGCATAATATGCAGTTCGTGCTAATGCAACAAATAATGAAATACATTCAAGTCTACTTTGAAGTTTCATTATTCCACTCTATATTGATATGAGTTAAAATAAAAAGATGAGAAAAACAGAAGCCTGAATCTTCTAATACGTATCATCTCTCTGTTTTTCCTTAAAGGCTGTGGAAGACCTATTTATTCTTTTGTGTTTTACCTTAATTTCCATAGCAGCACAGTGTGTTCGATGCTGAATGAAAGAGGAAACCCCTCAGGAAGTGTTCACATCTCTTGGGTGTCTGGTGTACCATACTGATTTATTGTAGCTTTGGCTAGACTTCACACCAACTGCTGTGTAATCATCAGATAAACTAAAAATAGACCTGGAAAATGATGAAAACGATACCTTCACAGCCCCTAATTATGTTCGTGCCTGTAATTATTGCAAAAGAGATTTCTGAAGAGAGAAACTTTTCTCTGATTATGTACTATATTCCTTAGAAATATCATAGAGTTCTACTTTTCTTCTAGCTGCTAAGAAATATGACACTATTCTCCCAGCCTTAGTGTTTCTGTGCTGAACACATGCATTACAGCTTATTGCTACAAAGTTAATGAAAATCAAAATTGAAATTGCTCAATCAGGTTGATCAATATCTTTACAAGAAATTTTAGATACACATAAATTTGTAAATACAGCAAATTATTTAGTTGATAGCACTTTGCACAGAGTTCAATTACATATTGCATTGGACTTCTTGAACCACACCTAATGCAGTGTGAAGTCACAACTGTTGCTAGTGAGGCTGAGTCAGCAACAGTAATAGGAAAAATGGGATCTTAAAGGTAGAAGCTGCACTGTTCAAGTGATTTAATAGCTACAGATGAAACCTTTAAACACTGATTATTGAAAATTGCAAGACTGCAATTAGAGAACTGCAACCAGTACAGTCTTGAACATCTCCAAAGATTAACAACATCTCTGGACGCCTTGTTCCAGCATTTGACTGCCCTCTAGGAATTATTTTTTCTTTTAATTTTATCTAATTGGAATTTCCCACAATTCAACTTGCATCTGTTGTCTTTCATCCTATTGCTGTGCACCTCCTTGTAGTCTTGTTCCATCTTCATTGTACGCTCCAACTGGGCATCATACATAGGGTCTCCTATGTGCCTTCTCTTAAAACTCAGCAGGTCCAGCCTTCTCAGTCCTTCCTTATACATCAAGTGTTCCCATTCCCTCTTCTGCAAATCTTCTTCCTAGATAGTCAGCTCCCAGCTATACTGTTGAAAAGGGATGTCCCATTCTTGATATAAGACTTATCATTTACTTTTATTGATCTTCATGACATTCCTGTCAATCAGTTCCACTGGCCTAGTCCAGGTCGCTCTGATGAAAGATCAAATGCTGCTACCCTGGCACTGTTGGCATCACTGTCAATCAGATATTGACCTTGAACTTACCAAATGTGCACGTCATTCCTTCATCCAAATCATTAAAATATACATTTAATTCTGTTGATCTCAGAACTGATTGCTGAGTGATGCTCCTAGTTACAGGATACCAGATGGATTTTGCAATACAGATTACACCTCTTTCATTCCAGCAGGCCAGCCAGCTGTTCACCCACCTTAATTTTCACCTATTTAGCCCATATCTTACCAATTCAGTAAAAGAGAGACTATTTGAGACTCTATTAAGCACTTTGCTAGTGTCAGGATATATAACATCCACTGCTTTTCCCTTGTCCACAGTGTCAGTTATCCCACAGAAAGCAATGGTTTTGGTCAGGCATTATTTACCTTTAGTAAATCTATGCTGGCTACTCTCAATCACTTCCTTCCTATTCATACATAGAAAGACTTATTATACAACCTTCCCAACCTTCCCAGGGGCTGAAGTGATGCTGACAGTTTGATTGATTCCTCTTAGTGCCCCTGTTGAGAATGGAAGTGGCTTTTGCCTTTTTTCAATCATCAGGAAACTTCCACAATTGCCATAAGCTTTTGAAGATGACAGAATGCAGTTTCACAATGACACCAGCCAGCTTCTTTAGTACCTTCAGATGCACCTCATCTAATTCCATGGACATATATGTGTCCTTTTGACTTAAATGCTCCGTGTAACTTTCCCCTACTATCTGTACCACTTCACTCCCACAGCCTCTGTTAGTAGTCTCAGGGACATGGGAAGCGTGAGGGCAAACCTGAACAGCGAAAAGTGAACCAAAAATGGCACTGAGTAACAATGCAATCATCAGGCACTGTCAACAGGTGTCCACAAAGTGCAAGTCCTGATTAGCTAATTTAATACTGTCATCTGTATAGTGGATGAAGGGAAGACAGTGGATGTAGTTTTTCTGGATTTTGGTAAGGCTCTTGATACTGCCCTCACAGCATCCTTCTTTACAAGCTGTCCTATGAGATGAGCAGGTTCACTGGGTAAAGAACTGGCTGAGTAACAGCGTTCAGTAGGTTCACAGAACACTACATGAAGTGGCTGAAGGGCAGAGCTCAAAGGGTTACAGTGAATGGGGTTACATTTGGCTGGCCACTGGTCACCAAAGAAATTCCCCAGGGTTCAATTCCATAGCAAGTTATGCTCAAAAAATTTTTNGCAGGTTCACTGGGTAAAGAACTGGCTGAGTAACAGCGTTCAGTAGGTTCACAGAACACTACATGAAGTGGCTGAAGGGCAGAGCTCAAAGGGTTACAGTGAATGGGGTTACATTTGGCTGGCCACTGGTCACCACAGATATTCCTCAGGGTTCAATTCCATAGTCAGTTATGCTCAATATATTTATCAATGATCTGGATGCAGGAGTTTAATGCATCATTACCAAGTTTGCTGATGATTCGAAACTGCAAGGTGCTGTTGACCTTCTCAAAGGACAAGATGCCTTGCAGTCAGATCTAGATAGGTTGGAGCATTAGGTGATGATTAATGAGATGAAATTTAACAAGTCCAAATGCTGGATTCTGCATCTGGGATGGTGTAATGCCAGGCACAAATATGAAGTGGGAAAGGAGTGGCTGGAGAGCACCCCTGCAGAAATATGTCTGGCAGTGCTGGTCAGCAGCAGGCTCAGTATAAGTCAGCAATGTGCCAAGAGGGCAAATCCCATCCTGAGGTGCATCAAACACAGTACATACAACCAGCAGGCCAAAAGAGGTGACTATCACAATGTATTCAGCATAGGTGCAGTCTCACCTTGAGAACTACGTGCAGTTCAACGCCCAAGCATTTAAAAAGGACATGAAGGTCCTTGAATGCATCCAGAGGAGGGCAACAAAGCTGGTGTAAGGCTGGAAGGCAAGTCCTGCAAGGAGCAGCTGATAATTTTCTGTTTTTCTAGTTTAGAGAAAAGGAGTCTGAGGGACAACCACATTTCTCTCTACAGTTTCTTGAGGAGGGGAAGCGGAAAAAGAGGTGATCTCTTCTTCCTGGTATCCAGTGACAGGATGCGGGCGAATGGTTCAAAACTGTGTCAAATGAGGTTTAAACTGGACATTTTTGTACCAAGAGGGTAGTCAGAAACTGGAACAAGCTACCTAGAGAGGTGGTCAATGGCCCAGTGTTTAAGAGGCATTTCAACAATGTCCTTAACCAAACACTTTAATTTTTGTTCAGTCCTGAACTGGTCAGGCAATCAGACTAAAAGATTGTATTAGGTCCTTTCCTATTGAAATATGCTACGCTATGCCCTCCAGTTGAGTTTTGGTTCTCTTGCCTCCATTCCTAAATGCATGGGAAATGTTTTTGCATTCTTTACAGAATTATTACAGAATATTCTGGAAGAGTCCCACTAGGATCATCAAGTCCAGCTCTTAAGTGCATGGCCCATACAGGGGCTAAACCCACAACCTTGGCATTAGCACCACACTCTAACCAACTGTGCTAGTCTTGGGGTATAGCTAGTCTCAAACAGTTGTCCCAGCTCCCACCTACTTCATAGTTCTTTTTTTTATGTCCAAAATCAGCCAGGAGCTCTATGTGCATCCATCCTTCAGTCACACATGCTCCAATTTCTGTGTGCTGAAACAAACACTATTTTTACTCAGAAAGAGATTGTATTTCATAATCAACTATCAAGATTACTTCTCTTTATATGTTAATGCAGAGTATTGAGTGACAACTAGAAGGTGGTGGGTCTCTGTTCATCTTACACCTACCTTCACCAAATTAAGCTCAAACAACAATATAAGTGGCAGACCTGTATGCTACTGGTATCACAATTGCAATCACAGCAGATTAATTTACAGTTTCACACAAGCGCTATGCAATGTTGAAATGCCTTAACAATCCCAATGTCCTGGATTCCCAACATACAATATGCTACAAAAACAACTTTTGATTTGTTTTAAAAACCACTTAATAAATGCTTCATTTAGGAGACACCTGGTAAAGCTCAAGAAAAAAATATGCTTTGCTAAAAATATGTATCTCTGGAATCCATAATGGTAGCTAGGACTGAATGTTCAAGTTGAAGAAGTTCTTATGGATTACGTTTCTCACAGTAAGACTTTGACAACTCGTGCACTACTATTACACATTTTCTGTTTACATGGTTCCACACAGGGAAAAAAGTGATTGACATTTATGAGTTAACTTGGTCACAAAATACAGGACTGTCACTGAGCTATTATTCTGATAGATTACTTCGTTAAATGATGCAATTTAGGATTTACACCACAAGCCACATCTGCTGATGTATTCTCTTCCCTCTCTACTGTTTTTGTCAGAAACAAAAACACATAAAAAATTAGTATTCATTTACAGATCATAACTTACTTCGTTCAAATGTGAAACCTTTCTGAGGTAAGAGTCTGGCACAAGAGCTCATCAGACCACTAACCTAAAGTCAATAAAGAAACTAATTGCTTCAATAGGATAATTCTCTTTGAAAGATAATTCACGCCCTGCTAGTCCGGAGTGAAAATACTAGATAAACTCACTGTGAACTCTTTAGAAATTTAGAGCACTATGAATTTGTACAATATGGAGCATTTCCATACTCAACTTGCTTATAATTCTTCGCCTTTTTCTTCTTTAGTTCAAAACTAATGACATCAAATTCAAATGACTTCCTATTGGGTGTACAACATTATTTACTCAGAAAAATAAGTTTTAACAGGAAAAGTGTCACAATGAGGAGTGATGTTTTCTGCCAAGTGCTGATTTCTCATTATTGATGCAGGACAAAAGAGCACATTGCTTATATGAAATGACCCCTCCGTTAGGTTTCATTTCTTGTCTCATGAAAACATAAGAATGTCTCTAGTTTCCTTACATACATGGAAAGTTCCTGGATCGCCATTCAGATCTTTCTGCATAGCAACACTCTACAACTTACAGGTCCTGAAAAGGATAAGAAGAAAGAAGACAGGCATATCTGCTAGTACAAAAACTTTTAGAGATATTGGAATCCTTCTGACAACTCATCGGTGTATCTTAAAAGGAACAAATTCAGGGTACAATCTAATCTCTCGCACATTGTTAGTCCTATCTATTTCCCTGCAGCCTAGCCAATCTCTTTAGACAGAATTATCTGAATTAAGTTTCAGTGTTATGGAGATTAATGGCAGACTTACGAACGTCAAAAATCCAGTGACACAACCCATATTTTTCTGTCAAAGCTTTAGAAAAAAATAAGATTAAATGGCTTTTTCAGATCTGTTAAAGAATAAATACAATAATTTGGAGTGTTGTCTGAGGTCAAGTGCTAAACATGGCAAGCACAAATGTAAGATCAAAAGACACAGTTTTGTAGTCTCTGAGAGATAAGCAAGAAACTCCTTATGAAACAATGGTGACCTTTTTTTTTTTTCCCAAGAATGTCACCAGCAAGTGTATTAATGATGACACTGACAAGAAAAAGAAAATCTTCTGTCATTCACATTTGAATTACATTTGAACCAAAAATAATCTTCAAAACCACACAACTATAATTTTTAGATTCAGGATTCCTGAAGAGTGGGAGGTTTATGACTTCAGCTGTAGAAAAAATCATGTCATCTCTTTAACTTCACAGAGCTTCCCATATTTCACATAGGGAAATATAACACATCTTTTTAGATGACCATCATTCAAGAAGAATGTGGCCAAATTACATTCAATGTTTTAGGAACTGTAGTCACAGGGTATAGTTAATTTTCTTTAGCAGGCAGACTGTTGTATGAACTAAGGTCAGTTGAAAGTGGGAGTCTTGGAAGACTTGCACTCAGTCCTGATTTAGCTATTTTCATATAGATATTATTAGGATATTGCTGAAGCACTATGAGTTAAATTAAAAACATGACAAACTTTAGGATAAAGAAAAACATTAGTGGTAATAATCCTGGAAGAATGTTTTGCAAGAACAGTATTTGCACTAAGGTAGTGATAGAACATTTTAGGTACACCATGACAACACTGTGACAACATGAATTTTATTCCTCCATGTTTCAAAATTATTATTCAAGCATATGGGAAAGAGAATTTCATGTTTGCTCAATATTTTACTTAGCTTACTGGTATTATAAAAAGTAATAATTGCATCCTTACTGTGAGCATTATAACAGCAAGGTTTGCCTGGTAATGATGCCTTTGAATTTTTATATGTAGCACTTAGTAAAAGAAATTTCATGAGCAAAGAAGCAATGAAAAAATACCCTGTCTCCAAATAACAACCACAAATAACTAAGAAAAAATACTACATAGGAACTTATAAAAATACAAAAAAAGAAAAAATTAAAAAGAACATAGAAATAAATCAGTATAAATCTTTAATAAAGTCATTTGAAGAAAACCTGAGTGACCTGAAGTATGTACACAATATGGACTAATTCGTTAAACAAAAAAATCCAAACTACGACCAGGAACATAATACATATTGCATTAGTGATGCTTTGTTCTTTATTGTGTTATTGTCAGAGTCTTCTCAGTTTACAAAACAGGCATTTTGCTAATCCACATATTTATAAGTCACAAAACACAGTCTCTGCATTTGTCTACATAGATTTAAGAGCAATGTCATAGTGAGGTCTCAGGTTGACCTCGTCACATGTGCACGATGAGGGATGGTCAGGAAGTACTTAAGAGACAGTTCCAATATCAGGATTAAAGTTTAGTTATAATCAGGCAGACAAATGAGTAGTTTTTCAGCAGATTTTTATTTGGAAGCTGAACTCTGAAATTCAGACTTAACATATGCGTTACTACTCTTCAATGAGAACTGGATCAAACTCATTTTACAGCCACCTTCAGAAAAATGGTTTGGTTTTATTACTGCAATGGTTTGGTTTTATTACGCTGTGGCAACTGTAATCTTCAGCAATGTGTTATATGCACCTAAATATTTTAGGCAGCTCTTGAGAAAGATTAGTACGCTAAGTATAGGAAGTAGCTAGCAATACTAGCAGGAAGTTATCAAAGTCTGGTGGACAGAAATATTGAGAAGAATTTCTGTAAAAATGAAGACTGGAATGAACCTTCTCCTGCTCCTATGCCCTCCCAGACATGAATCACACTTAGGATTAAGTGGTTACACAAACTAATACTTGGTCTTAGAATTGCCTCAAAAAGTGAAAATACAGCCCACACTCAGGTCCAGTAACTCAAAAACTAAGCCATTCAGCTATATATTGGGAGGGGAAAAAAAGAAAACCAAAACAAACATGCCCAAGGTGCCTCTTCTGCCACCTTATATGAAGAAGTTGAACTTCCAAGAGAGTACCTGAACCCACTGTATTTAAAAATAACTGATAAATATATCTGACCTGTATTTAATGAGCATATAGTTACTGTGAGGACATTAAAACAAAGTCTTAACATGTGTGTCCTAATCCACTTTTTCATCATCAGCATCATGATGGCTAGGCTTCGCGAATGAAGATTTGGGAAGGGCTCTACCCACACTTGCTGCAAGTGCGCTGATGGCTAAAAAGGCCGATGAGAGGTAGGCAAGTCCGGTTGCAAAAGGCACAGCAGAAATTCCTCAATAGGTGGTATTGGTGAGGCACGGTTCTTTCTGTGTCGTCTTTTCTCCTCGAGACTGATTCTGCATGCGTTCTCAAAGGCAGCAGCAATGTTATGGATGGTGGGTCTCCCTACTGGAGGCCAGAGTAG
>VWZG01002136.1:0-24169 GCA_013396735.1 Grallaria varia
TCTTCATAGAGGAAGAGAAACCTGAAGCTTAATCTTTTAAAGACAAATCAAATCCTTAGGATCTAACATGGGATCTATTTATTTACTATAAACCAGATCTAATTATTAGGCTATTTAAACTCTCTTGCTTACTTAGAGAACTGAAACTAGTCTCAGTTCATAAAATAACATATCGGTGCATCTAGGACTTTATTGAGGATTTGTTGCCTCGGTTTAGGTGCAGCATAGTTTTCTGCATATGATGAAGATAAAAGCCCATGACTTGTCCCTGGATGTTGTCAGTTAACTTTATAAATTTTTTTAATATTAAATCTCTGGGGCAATTTTCATCAGTGAATATGTTAAAGAAAAACAAAAGGTAAGTTAACCACCCCTTCCAGCAAAAGAATGTGTGCTTTTGTTCCACCCTGCTGCTGAAAGTTTTTACATCCTGTTATGAGTGAATGAATCTAGTAACCATAGTTTAAATTTGGAGTAAATCCACTTGGAGCTTATGTAGACTTAACATTTAGCGTAGTTTGACAGTGTCTCTGGATAGCACCCAAAGAATTGTATTGATGAAGTGTTTCTGTAAGGATTTTTTTCTGAATTTGTTTGCCTTCTAATAGCAGTATATGCAACACTTAAGCCAAAATTTTAACCATATTTTTTCTATAGAAATTTTCAGTGCAATTCGAATGTCAAAGGATAATGAACAGCACATTATATGCAGTGATTTGGCTTTCAGTATTAATATCTGAATCAAACATTAATAATTAGTTGTCTCTCTTTTAGAATCAAATTAATCCTGTTGTAATCTAGGCTATTCTGTTTCACATGTTGTTTTGTTTGTTTGCAATGCTAGTATGGATTATCTTAAATCTAGTATTTCTGTCTGTTTTCAAGCTAATGATGGAAATTGGCCAATACTTAAACAGAGCTCAACCCCTGTGGTAAAACCTCCTCAGATCTCCAACACAGACTGGAAAGAATCAAGCATGGATACTGCTTTAAAACAAGGAACTATATCCAGTCAGCCTTTGCCAACTTCAGCATTAGGAAGTACTGATAAGCTGGTGGGTTTCATCTGTGATATATTTATAGATCTGTTTTGCTAAAATTATGAACCTTTACCCATTCTGTTTCCCTGCTGCTGTTTATTTAAAAAATAATAAAGAAAACTACGTTCATACTCCTTCTGTTCCATTCTGTTATCAATTTTATTTTTTTTAAATTCCGATAGTTGTATTCTTTTCTGTTCTTTTACATATCTCGTCTCCCCTTTTCTCTCTCTTTGCTTCTCCTAATCATCTCCTCCTTCCTATATTTCTAACTCATTTTTTTGTTAGTCTTTTCCTTGGTGTAGATTATTACTTTTTTGATGGACTCTTGTTCTCATAAAAATCTCACAGAAGAAGTCGTTAAATCCATCCTTACGCAAGTCCTGCTGTTGTCTGTCTGCACTGTTGTTCTAGTACTTTACAAATTCTTTCAGACTATAATCTTTAAAAAATAAGTACCCAGTCTTTGAATAGTTTTGGTAAACTCTGTTATTAGACTATATGTTGTCAAATACATTATCAGCTAGACACTGAGATCCAGAACCTAGAACAAGTTATTCAGGCTTTGCATGTATGCAAATAGCTTTAAATTGAATTGATATGTATGTGTTATAGCTGAAGGTGCCTTTAAACAGTGGCCTCTGAGGTCCTGTGCTAAATTCAAGTGGAATCATATCCAGTGATTAAGGAGCACAAATTGTTTGTATTGATTGCTGTCCCACAAGACTGTTAGTATGTTTTGATGAATGAGTAATGTTCTTGCTCACAAATATTTTATTTAATTAAATCGTATATGCTATTTATTGTTCTTAATAGGGTCTTGACCTGGGGAAGGTGCCACCAACAGTTCCTGGTGTAAGCAAGCAGTTGCCTCAAAACTACGGGACCTATCCAAGCCCAGTTCCTTTAGGAACAGGTTCTACAAACTCTCTAGAAAGGAGGAAGGATGGCAGCCTGCCCAGACCTGGCACCAGTATAGCGAACCGGCAAAGGCCCGTTCCCCTCCCGCCGCCCAGCAACGTGCACCAGCCCAGCTCCTCTCAGCAGATCCAGCAGAGAATTTCGGTGCCTCCCAGCCCCACGTACCAACCCTCCGGTCCCTCCCTGTTCCCAGGAGGGGACGGCAGGCCAGAACTCCCTTTGACTGTGGCAATCAGACCTTTTCTAGCAGATAAAGGATCAAGACCTCAGTCTCCCAGGAAAGGGCCACAGACAGTGAACTCCAGTTCCATCTACTCAATGTATCTTCAGCAAGCAACTCCACCAAAGAATTATCAACAAGCGGTGTACAATACCTTAAATAAGTCAGTAAAAGCAGGTAGAATATCTTTTGCTTTATTTTTTTTTCTTTGAAATACACTGTTAAGATCTAATTATTTGGCTTAGTTTACTTTCAGTATCAGTTTCGAAAACTCATCTAAATCTATGAGGAAAGTTATTTTTGTCTGGAGCATAGCAGCAAAATGATTTCCATCTATTTTTGAGGTTATGAATAAGTATGCATTGATTTACCTTTTATTTAAAACAAGATAAAATTGGACCAATACAGCCTGGATTACTCTACCAATACTTTCATAAATAAGTTGAAAACACAGTGTCTAGATAAAAGGTTTTCTCCTTTTACTGTTTCCTCATGAAAAAGGAAATACATTCTAGATGATACGTGTAGCTTATCAGCATCACCAGCAGGTAAGTATTTCTGTTTTCATAGTTTTCAGTACAATTTTTTTTTTTTGTATTAGTGTCGAACAAGTAGCAACACAGTTTATTTGTAAGTATTTTATTATGTAATTTGAGAACAGTTCTTCACTGCTTTCCATCTTTTTTTTCTTCAGTTTATGGCAAACCTGTATTACAGTCCGGTTCGACCTCCCCTTCCCCCTTGCCATTCCTTCACGGTTCTTTGCCCGCCCAGAGTTCCTCACAGCCACAGCCTCAGCCACAGCCTGAAGTCTCTGAAAAAGATCAGGAGCTGGAAACTGCTCCACCATCCAGTGAAAACAGCAATGTGGAAAACATTCCTCGTCCTCTCAGTCCCACCAAGCTCACACCTATTGTGCACTCTCCCCTCCGGTATCAGAGCGACGCTGACCTCGAGGCACTGAGAAGGAAACTGGCCAACGCCCCGAGGCCGCTGAAGAAGCGCAGCTCTATCACCGAACCAGAGGGCCCGAGTGGACCCAATATACAAAAATTGTTGTACCAGCGCTTTAATACTCTGGCTGGAGGAATAGAAAGCGCTCCTTTCTACCAGCCAGGCAATCCACAGGACTTCATAGGCATCTTAGCTGATGTTGATAATGGGAACGCCAGTACCAATGGCAATATCGAAGAACCAATTCCTGTGCAACCTACAGTTCCTCTTCCTGATGAGCCACCCCCTTCTTCAGACGCCAATGATAATGAATTACCTTCTCCTGCTACTGAGGAACTGATAAGCACTGAAACCACAAATCAAACATCTGAGACAACCGAAGACAACAACAACAACAATCCTGCTATAGTTCCTTCTACTGAGCAGTCACCCAGTCCCACGCCAGAGGTCAGTTCCCCAGTAGAAGAGGAAGCTCCTTTGCCACCACCTGCTCTTCCTCCTCCACTTCCTCCAGTAAGTAACAAAGGGAAGAACAACTTTATGAACTATAGAATGAGCTGTGTGTTCAAGCATAACTGAAGTCTGTAAGCTGCTGAA
Source organism: Grallaria varia (assembly GCA_013396735.1). Taxonomy (NCBI): domain Eukaryota; kingdom Metazoa; phylum Chordata; class Aves; order Passeriformes; family Formicariidae; genus Grallaria; species Grallaria varia. The sequence continues at coordinate 3,733 of VWZG01002136.1, forward strand.
TGGTGTGTTTGCACTTCAAGTTTGATGACACTAACAGAAAAGAAAACTGGGGGAGTTCCGGGGAGAATTCTGATGGATTCATTTCTTGATTCCTGCAGCTGTTTAATAAGGAAAATATGTGTACAGGCAACAGGAGGTTGTGTATGTACTTCAGGTTTTGGAACTTTTGGGGGGGTTCTTGTTGCAGAACTAATTCCGGAATTTGAGATGCCATTAAAAATATTTTTTTTTCAATTTCTCCAGGCCTAGGAAGATGACTATTTGTATGAAACTAAGGATAAGCTATGTCAATGCAAAGCTTTTTAATTTCCTGGCAAGATGAAATAGCAGTTCTGGGGGAAGTGCCCTCCTTTTCCCCTCTCGGCACAGAGATGTGAGACCAGGGCTGACTCCAGCAGCAGCACAGCTGAGCTGTGACAGCAGAAATGTTTTTCTAATGGGCTTGTCGCATAGTTTGAATTGCTTCCAAAGTCCCTCCTCCAGCTGCACCAAAATCTTTTAAATACTTGTCATTGCCAAAATCTACTCTATTTGTAGAATTGAAAAATACAGAGAAAACAGGGTTTTCTTCTTAGTTGTTGTGATATGACTCACCCTTTGAAACCAATGTTGACTCAGGTAGGGACCTTGCATTCCTCTGAGAACTTGCAATGTGCACAAGGCCTTGTATGCGTCTGCCATGAACATACAGACCAGGGCACTTCTGGGAGAATGGAATATGATAGTAACTGATATTCATACTGTGAGGGGTTGATTTTCCAAACTGAAATAGCCATACCAAATAGGAGCATAAGTGAAAACGTATCTTAGAGAACGAGAGACTAAAAGCATTCTGTGAAAGTTGTAGTTAATAATACATTATTTTTTTTCCCCAGATAATGACAAGGACACATGTAAAAAACTCAGAATATTCTCAAAACACATTTAAATGTGTTTCAGATCTTGAAAATGCTCTTCTGATAACACCTGCTAGAATGTCACATAAAATACTGTCATGCTCTGTACTTTTTGTTCCTAGAGCAAAACTCTCAACTTGTCAGACCTGACCTACAGCAGAGACTTCTGCTAATTCAAGGCATAGATTTCTCTGAGTACACTGATACTCAGTCCTAGTAGTGCTGTGCTTTCCAGGCTAAGCAAAAGTTTTCACATTTCACAGAAAATCTGCCAGAAACACATTCAGCTTATATAAGATACAATTAAGATGATGGTGCTTAAAAAACATTGACTTAACTACTTCATATCTTATACTATCCTCTAATTAAAGCTTCAAAATGATATTGGCTTGCTTTTTCATTATTTAACTGCATAAGACATAGTAATATATCAAGCCTTTCATTTAGAGATGTCTAAACAGAAATGTTTGCATAGTTCTAAATACCATTTGAGGAAGATGAGGTTCGTAAGCTGAATCCTTTTTATACTTGCTACACCTGAAATGATGCCTTTCAACCTTCATCTCTACTCAGACCAAACGTACCAACTTGAAGAAACCCAACTCAGAAAGAACAGGCCATGGTTTGAGAGTGAAGTTCAATCCCTTGGCTCTCCTCCTCGATGCTTCTTTGGAGGGAGAATTCGATCTGGTACAACGAATCATATATGAGGTGAGCTTCTAAACAATGGCAGCCTCATTCCATATTTAGGAAAAAAAAGTGCTGAACTGTTTTATGTTTTCAATAGGTTGATGATCCCAGTAAACCAAATGATGAAGGAATTACACCTTTGCATAATGCAGTGTGTGCTGGTCATCACCACATTGTGAAGTTCCTGCTCGATTTCGGTGTAAATGTAAATGCAGCCGATAGTGATGGATGGTAAGTGTCAGATTTTTAACCCAGCATCTGGAAGAGACACCATTTGGATGCACATTCAAAATTTAGTGGAGTCCTGTTTTGAGAACAATTTCCTTCCCCTTTATCCCCAGTAAATGAGCACTTTCCAGGCTGTAGGGGGAGGTGAACTCAAATTAGAGGTTCCACTGTGTTCAGCTCCTCAGCAAGCACACTTAATAAACTACACTGCAGTTCAGCATTAATTAGTGGTATAGTTGCATTTCTTGTTCACATGCTGAAATAATTAAACAGTAAATCACAAATTACAAAAGTTAATTTGCTCAAGTTTCATCACCATAGAACCCACTCCAGATGTTGGTGTTTTTGAAGAATCTCTCCTTTCAGGTAGCTGTAGCATTCCTGAAGTGTTTGGAGGGGATGTGAACCCTCACCTTGGTTATACCTTTCAGCTTTCCTTGTATTGGAAAATACCCTTTTTATACCCTCTGTCATCTGTGAAAATCAGTATTTTTGCCATCATCTATTTTATAATGCTTGGCTTTACTGGAATCAAGTAAATCTTGGAATCCATCCCAGTTGCTTGAGAAGTTTTGGACAATGTATGAACATACTATAATCATGAAGAGCAACTTCCTTTCAAAATAGACAGGCTCTACATTGCAAGACAAAGTGGTCAGGATTAATGGAAGTTTATTTTTTCACATGTGCATTTTTTTTCTTTATTTCAGGACACCCTTGCATTGTGCTGCTTCTTGCAATAGTGTTCATCTCTGTAAACTACTGGTTGAATCTGGGGCAGCTATTTTTGCTTCAACTATAAGCGATATAGAAACTGCTGCAGACAAGTGTGAGGAGATGGAAGAAGGTTATATTCAGTGTTCCCAGTTCTTGTATGGTAAGCTGTGACACTGCCTTACAAACTCTTCGAGCTTTTCTAACATTTATCCTGTTTTGTCTCTCTAATCTGCATGAAACATCTGCTTAGGCCCCAGACTTGATGATATGGCCCATCATGTGCCTGTGCTTTCAAAGGGCTAAAAACAGAATTGTCTTTTTGTTATGATGTTGCTCTTAGTCCTTCTGGTTTTTGAGTTACTTCACAGTCAAAATCTGATGTTACAGATTTTTGAAGTTTTAATTTGGCATTATTTCAAGGGAATGCTTTCACAGGGAGGTTTTGACAGTAACAGTGAGTTGTCAAGTACTTTGACAGAAATACTCCAGCTTCTGGATGCACAAATTTCTAGCAGATCACATGAATAAATTAGTGTACTTTATGAATAATTACAGAATGTGTTTAGTTACTAAGAGATGTTTTTCAATAAAAGCACTCTGATGGAGCAGACAAATTTTTGATTTCCATCAGAGGATACAAGCTTCATTCAAGCTCTTTATATCTGACATTTTCAAAATCTGTGATTTTCAAAAACCTCCAGTGTTTCTGTACAAGGCCTGCTGTAGGAAGCAGTTTCTATGGCATATATAACAAAAGAGAAAAACCTCATGCTCTAAACTATTCTGCAAGATTTGGTTTTATCATGCAGGTAATTTCTGACAGCATTTCACCTTGAAAGTGCTGAAAACTGTTCATTAAATTTTATTACCATGAGACTATTATTTGGGCCACTGTGTTGATACTAAAAATCTCAAAAGGCAAAAATAGGCTATTTCACCATCCAGTGTGCTCTCCAATTTGTTGTTACCAGGAGTGCAAGAGAAGCTGGGAGTGATGAACAAAGGGGTGGTGTATGCCCTGTGGGATTACGAAGCCCAGAACAATGACGAGTTGTCCTTCCATGAGGGCGATGCCATTACTATTCTAAGGCGCAAGGATGACAATGAGACAGAGTGGTGGTGGGCCCGCCTCAATGACAAGGAAGGCTATGTGCCTAAAAACCTCCTGGGGGTAAGTTCTTTTTAAGTCACCCTCTCCCTTCTGTTTTTTCCTTGCACGTGAAGTAGGAACACAAGATGAGTCTTTGGTCAGAATCCCTCTGTGCATCATCTGCATATACCGCTATGAAGTGGTGCAAAGCAGATTATCCTTATTCTTTCTAGCCTCTGTGCCATTGTAAACTAAAAGGAGAGGCTACTGTTAGAGGATTAGTGCTGGTTTTCACTTAGCAAGTTAGTATGTTTAATATAGTTTATGCTTTAATAAGATTTCTTTCCCCCTTGGCCAAAACATAGAGTCCTCACAAATCATGGTGGCTCTATCAGCCAGCTTGAAGCCTTGGCTCAGAAGGTTCTCTGGGCAGGTTTTTAATACCTGGCATAAGATAAGAACAAAAGTATGGGTGATTTTAAAACAGGAAAGAGCCTTGAAGATGACAACTGTGGGCAAGTTGTTTATGCTGCTCTCAGTTAGCTGTGGAACACTGTGGTCATGAGAGACCAGGAATGTACGGTGACCAAGTAGTGAGCTAGAGAACAAAAGGTGCAAGAAAATCTTGCAGAGCAGGAAATAAGTTCTCTCAAGTGCTACACAGGGAATTCTTGTACTATGGAAAAGCATCTTTTGTCTAGTCTGGATCTCGATCTAAATGCACCTGGTGATTTTCAGAGCAGTGATGTGGCTGCTGTTGGCAGGAATAAATCAGCCCTTGGCCTCCTGCTACTTCTGGTTTAGCTTTCCAGAAGATGTCTAGGAACATGCTGTAGCTTACAAAAACCTCAGGACCCAAAACACTTCATCACCCAGTTCTTGTTAATAAGTATCCTTTGGTTATATATGATTTAAGTTGGTATTAACCATGCAAAGCCTAATATTTTTATGTTGTTTTTTTTTTTTTTAGTTATATCCACGAATAAAACCTCGACAGCGAACCCTTGCTTGAATTCAGTTGTACAACAGTGCAATACCGTGCTGGTAACTGGAAACTTAAAACATACACTGGAGCTATCATTTTCGATCATTTCACACAGAGAAATAAAACTATGATACTTAGTTTTAATGGTGCTTTCTCTTGTTAAATGGACAGCATCCACGACTTTCAAGATCTGCAGTTTGTAAATGAGGATCGTTTCTATGTGACCCACCACTGATGAGGAGAGCGATACCTCCACTACCTACAGTGTTGCGCCAACTCTCGTCTAAAGCAGTGTTTGAGTCAAAGTTCCGTGGTAGGAGCTTTCTTGTGTTCCATGTTCAAAGGTGTCACTCACGGAGTGCAGAACTGCTGTCTGGTTTGCTCCAACCCCCCACAGCAACTGTCCCATGTCAGGATTTTGGGTATTTTGTTCAATACCAGTGAATGTTGAGTTCTCATTACCGATCAACTCTTTGAGTTCAAGGACACAAGACCTTCACCTGTTACATGCATAATTTAGTTACCAAAGCTCAATGTAGGCTAGGATTTTAGGTGGCAACATGCTAAACACTTAAATCCTAGTCTGGACAAACCCAACAAAAGCTTTACATAGTCTAGCATCTTGCATTACTTGCATTTAGAATCAAGCTAGAGAACTAACAAAACAACAGTATTTGTACATTTCTCCAAGTCCCTACACACAATATTTCATGTGGTGTTTTATTTTCTTATTATTCAGCCTACAGCACCAGTGTTACCTCTACAAATGTAGAGGTTTCCCTACTAACCACCCGAGCTTGTCCAGCCTCGAGAGAACAGTTAGTACTGAAGTTGCAGCAGCCTAAGGAATTTGTATGTCTGCAGGGATGAAAGTGCAATAGTTGAAAAGGGTAAGAGTCTGGTAAGGGTTATACTGTGTCAGCTGAAGTCTGCCTGAGTCAGCCTAGAAGAAAATATGAAGGACTGGATAGAAGTAGAAAGAGGGTCATGTAGATGCCAAGTCAAGGAGAAGAAAGAAACAAGTTTTAAAGAAGGATTTAAGAAAGGCAATAGCTTATTTGAAGACAGTTTCTGTGGTTCTTGGCAGCCTCCACCTGCTGCCAAGGCAAGTTATGCAATAACCTGTTCCACTACATTGTAGTTTCAAGCAAAAAAAAAACCACCCCATAAACAGGCACTTCACTGGAATTTTAACTGTACATGATTTTATATACCAAAAGTATATTTTGAATTTCCCATTATAAGTTTTAGCCATATTTCTTGTAATTTTATCCCATTTAACAGTATGCAATTTGATTAACTCTTCATGTACAAGTTCTGTGTATAATTTATATATCCATTTCTGCAGTGCTGTAACTTGCTTTTACCACAGGTTAGCATTAACTGTATATATTGTGGTGAAAAGTGAAAGGGTATTATTGTTGAAGAATTTGCTACATGAATGTGATGATTTCAAGAGCCTATGATACACTAATTCAGAGAACATGTAAATGTGCACAATAAAGTACTGCTAAGGCATGGCTGCATTCTCTGCTCTCTTTAGAGGTCACAACAGCAGACATGGCTTTGGTCACAGTCTGCATGAAAACAGAGTGTACCTTGCCAGGTTCTAGCTGTCAACTCCCCTTTCCTCCCTGCTTCAAATGTGACAAATTGATTAACTTAGCACTAAAATTAGGGTGCTGTTTATAAAAAGTCAAAAGTTTCAGACCACACTGTCCATCACTAAAGAAGTTTTATATTACAAAATTAAATATCACCTCAGGCTTTTTAAATAAGTGAATTAATTTATTCATATTTGTACATTAAATTGTATACAATTTCAGATAGCATTACAGTTAGATTAACAAAAGCTAGTTACCAAAAAAGAAAATACAAAACTAAAAATTATTCTGGAAGTTTATTTATTACAGAAGTGAAGTTTCAAGGTCATGATCATGTAAGTCAAATTTGGTCATGATTGGTGAAATATTTAGATGTTGAAAATGAAAGGTTTTAAAAAAACCCAAGTGATTTCTATAAAATCATATCTAAGGCAGATTTTTTGTACATTGATTTTAAGCATTTGGATAGAGGGAAAAACCTGAGATCTATACCCAAAAGCTATTCTCTGCAGAAGAGACATACACATTTGTTTGCTTTCTGTAGCAAACAGTATATATAATTGTTACTATAAAAGTTGTGCTGTACATTAGCTGTAGTGCAGGTCACTTTCATATTAAGTGCCAATAAATGCTTAACAAAATATACAAAGTCTTAAAAGGTGAGGCTGTTTAAAGCATTAACTGTATACATATTGCACACTACCGTGAATACTCATGGTTCAAAAAATACTCACGTTGCATTTGCCAGTTCTTACATAATGAACCACACTGGAATGAGAGAGTCAAGAACAGCAAATAGTTCCAGCTGTCAAATCAGCAAAAAGTGAGAGGCAGGTCTGTGGAGGCTGGTGTCTGTGTCTTCCCTCAGGAGGCCAAGGCTGCAGTTCTCACTGGTCCCGGGACTCATAGAGAAGTTTTGTTGCCTAACACAAGGGCAAAATGTCACTGTGTTCACTGAACTTTCACTTGCAGCCACCTTATCTCCTATTTTACCCCTCCAAAAACCTCCTTTAAATCCAAGGCTTTAAATTCTTTCTCTGTTCTCCTCCCTCTAAAGCATGTACTGGCATTCAGGAAGTGGTGAAGGCACTCACAGGGTGGTAGAAAGTTTGAGCACAGTTAAATGCTGCGGTTAGGGGCAACAAAGCAGCAAACACCCATACTTGCCTGTGCAAGGCACCTTAGGAGTCACAGTTCTGGTTAGCAATTGATCAGATAAATTAAGGTGCTGTGGCTTTGGTTTTTTACACCGTAACTCTGACTTAGGAAATATGAACCTTCAGTTACATTACCCATACAAGGCCCAACAGCAAAAAAATTAAGGTCTTCTGTTTTCAAAAATCAGTAACTTCTTTGAGCCTTCATAAAGTAGTAAAAACGAGCTGAGTTAAGGTTCAAAAGAGTATTTCAGAATGCACATTCTTCAGCCAGAAACAAAAACCTAAGGAACTTTAATTCTTCCTTTTCATCTAATATAATACATAATTTCTTGGGAAACCCTTCAGAATGCTAAACTTCTTCAAGTATCTGAGCATACAGCTAAAGTCATGTTCAGTACAGACATCCACGTCTTCTGTTTTCTAAGCAACGAGGCCCTAAAGTCCTTAATAAAAAATAATAGAAATACTCCTAAGACTGCATGCTCTCCTTAGTGCTACTAAGTTTTGGCTGCTTTGCTTACCTTATGCATAGCTGCCAGCCAACTTGCTGACAGTTTCCTGTTACAGCTGAAGTCCTCACCAGCAGTAAATTTCATCTGCATCACCTCCTCCGACCCAGGTACCTTATACTGCAGGATCATACCTATGGCACGAGTGTTGCCTCCTAGAAAGAGAAATAACACCTTGAACAGCAACAGGTTTTGCCAGCCAAGTAAAACAACTTCTCCCAGCTCATGAGTATGTTTGAACAAACGTGCTCATTGCTCGGTTTAAAGCACGAGCAGCTGCCCCTGCCCCAACAGTTGCTGTATTCAGGGGGGTTGTGGCCACAGCTGGTAGTGCCAGGCAGTGGAACCTGCAGCCTCCACAGTGTTGAACTCTCTTTGCCAATTCCCAAGGCAAAACCTGCTTAAGCCATCAGGTAAAGCTACACACACCCAGAACACCCTCATGGTTTACTATCCCCATGTTAAGACATACGATAGGACAGTTTCAAGCTGCAGCCTGCAGTCTGTAAGCTGAGTTACTAGTGTCCAGTTTGATGGCAAAGTGGGATCCCTGCTGGATAGTCTGGCAGAGCAGTCAGAAGTCGCTCCAAACCTGGCAAAGGTTGGGAGAGATGCTAACACAAGACTAGGGAACAGCTAGCAAATTCACTTCTTGAAGGAAACTCCTACAAAAGAAGCTGCTCTGACAACAGAGTGATAGCAAGGTGTTTGTATCTCTTTCTCTGGCTGCAGAGATGAAGACAGACCAAAGCAAAGATAAACAAATTAAACAAGAGGTTTTAGAATGCCACACTTTATTGGCATTATTTCCTGCAGCAGCAGAGCACAGACTGAGCCCCAGAAGTAGCACCAGCACACACAGGACATTTTGCAAAGTTCTTTTAAAAAGTGTCTGCATGAGGGGGCTCCTGGAGGCTGTTACTGCAGTATCTGAGGAGCCACACCAATCACAGTCTGTCTAACTAACCCAATCAGAAGCCCACAGCAGGGTTTATCAAGGTAGCTACTTATGCCTCTCCTAGGATAAATGGAAATTCGATTTCATCATTTGCTGGTCAGAATAACAGATTAAGGGACTACTTAAATCGGTGGAAATCAAACACCTACAGCCTTGACTAGTTTGCCCATGTTTGGCACTTGAGGACATTACTGAGTCAGGCAGAACACACTGTGCATGGTAAGAGGTCTTTCTTTCAAAGATGTGTAAAAGCAAGCCATTAATTAACAGTTTTCGTGCAAAGCCTTTCTGGACAGCAAACAGGGAGGGTATTTTTCATTTCTGGTGTATCCAATTCTGCACACCTGCTAAAGCAGGTGATGCGTAACCTTGTACCACTGAAGATACTATTTCTTTTCTTCCCTTCTCCTTTCCAACATGGACAACAAACAGCACATTCAGTCTAAAGGAGGCATTGAGTGCTTTAGTCCGCCTCCAAAGTGTTACAAAACATTCATTCTTGGTTTAATAAACAGACAGATGGGAAGGAACAGATGCATGTCAGATTTGAACACAACTCAAATTGAACAGCAGCTATAGATCAAGCAAATAAACAGCACTGCAGGGAAGAAAGATGTGAAGGGGGTCATTTCAACATGCTTGGGTGAGTCATGCTCAAAGGCACTGGTGATACCTTCAGTAACAGGCTGGCTCTCCAGAAGGCTGGTGTAAGTGTGAATATCTTTTTCTACCATCAAGAAGGAAGGCAGGCAGAAAAAAGATAAAGCAGAAGAGCAGTGAACAAGGAATTAAAGCATTAAGTGACTCAGCAACACATCTGGTTGATTTGATTACCAAGATAAGTTCATTCAAGTTAACATGCTGTGCTGACTGAATACTGCACAGATGGGCTGTGCAATTAGAAAAACCCAGCAGTGACAGAGGTGTTGATAAAGAACAATTATTGAAACTCCTGACCTTCTTTGTTCTCATTTCAGTCAAATCATAGTCAAGTTCATCCTGAAACACTCTAAAATCTGGTAAGAGATGAGGCAGTAAGTAGCTGCACTCTAATACTGATGTTATCAGTTTCATATGGCCATCCCTTCATCTTGAATCAAATAAGGAAAGCATAGTTTAACTATTTATTTCCCCCCTCCCAGTTTCATTCTCTTAACAACTGTTTGTACCAGCAGAGGAGAAATCCCAGCTGGAATTCTGATATGGAAGCTACAAAAGACTTAACAGTTCCATCCCATGAGCTTTTAAATCTGTAAGAGACATTTGCATTTATCCAAGAGAAAGGATATGCAGGGATGACGGCTGCTCTTACTTGGGTTTATTGAGAGGCTCCTCTATATTACAGTTGTAAAGAAATTTCTCAATTCTTAGGTTTTTCCTCAAAATCCCAGTAACCACATGGAGAGGGTTTCACACACTGCACTCTGTTCTGAGAACAGCTGCAATTAACACAGTTACATTGAAGTTACCAATAACCTAGAATTGCACCAACTAGTTCAAACAATAATTACAACTTGACTTTTTTTTCTAAACAGCTCATTTTCATTAAATGAAAAATTTACCTCCAGGAGTAAATCCCTCTGTAAGTATCTGAACAGTGGAAATCTGCATGATTTCAATTTCATAGTGGCTGTCTCCATCCAAAACCAGGTATCTACATAACAGAAGAAAAACTTTAAAAAAAATAAAATTCTACAATATCAAGTCCAAATCACAGAAAATAAAGAAACAATCTCTCAGTGATGCTGTTTGGGGTGAGGAGGGAGAGAAATCAAGCAGGAAGTATTACTTTTCATTGAAGTTCTTCACTTAAAGGAAAATAACTCCACAAGACCTACAGTTCAGTTTGCCAGGAGACCCCTCCAAAATATTAAAAGCATTCTTCCAAAGCTCTGAAGGAAGAAGTAAACAGAGTCCAGAGTGGTCTAGTCAACCAAATTATAGGGGATGACCAAAGCAATGCTTTGGTTGTAGTGTTAAACAACATGGTGCAGTGTTAGAATCATTACGAAACAAGACTTTTCAGTGGCTACGGACTGTTCCCTGCCCCTGCTTCCTATGATCCCCTATTAGATGGCAAAACCACTGTATTCCAGTGGCACCAAGAAGCATTACTAGTGAGTGGAGGTCCACTCTCCCAAGGCATTCTTACCCACACTCCTAGTAGATTCAAACAAACTGACTCCAGAAATGTATCTATCCGTTCCACCTGATTACTCTCTCCAATATCCTCAGAGCATATTACTCTTATATTATCTTTAGGTTATTAGATAATAACAGAGCTCTAAGTGCAACAACACTATAGTTTACAAGTGCAATTTCTATCAATCTTTCTCACCTCTGGTTGTTGGAAAGTCGACAAACCATGAGTTCAGATTTATCAGATGTTCCCAGAGTTACAAAGAATGTAGCACCTGGAAAGAAATGTTTCAGTATTCTACTGTAGAGTTCAAGAAGGAACATTCAAGTATCAAAAAGGGTAACTAATTTTTACTTACCACTACACTAAATTGGGTGAAATTAGAGAATAATTGAAATATTAACAACAGCAGAACACTCAAGTATAAAAATTTCATTTTTAATTATGTTCTGAATCACAAGGACCTTTCACATATGCTATGCAATTTCTCCAACATGTGGTAAAAACACACATAATATCTAAGAGGAATCTTTTCAAAATGAAAAGAGATTTGGAGGTGGCAAAGTAGGCAATTAAAGAGCCTGCATGGTCATCATAACACAAGCTATTGTTTCAGTATTCAAAAAAAAAAGAAAAAGAAAAAAGAAAAAGAACAATCTAACAGCAGGACACGACCTTCAGTCCTAATCTTTATAACCAGTAAAGTCACCTCTTTTTCATTACTGAAGGCTGGCTCAGTCTTGCTGTGAGGTCACTGAACTTCAGCCTTCAAGTTAAGTTTCTTCCCCCTCAAAACTGCTTTGACATGGGGAAGGTCATGGTTGCTACATTAGAGAAGTGATTCATAACTTCCAGCAGCCTACATGCCTAACCCCTTTATTTCCTCCCAGCCTCATGGTTCCTGTTACCTAATCCCAACACTGCTGGTCTGGGAAATGAAAAAATAACAACACAAGACTGTGGCTCTACAGCAAGTCTGGAACAACTTCAGACTTTAACTGCAGAACATGAACGCAAACAGGACAAGCTTTGTAAAAAAGTTCTTCAGTTTAGAAGACATTGTTTGAAAACTCGTCTACACCCTCACAGCAAAGCAGGGTGAGGAAGGATTTGTGTGCTACAGGGATGAACACTGACCCCAGGATGTCCCCAGGAATAGCCACGCTCATGAGACATGGGGCTTAGCCTATCCATTATGCACATTAGCATCACGCTGAGACACCATCAAAAGGCACTGAAGGATCACAGAATAGTTTAAAAACTGAAGATTCAGCTTTCCTAATGTAATTGGAACATGAATTAGTGTATTGCATGTAGTTTTACTCCAACGGAAAATTGACCACTCATGATGATCTGCCATCAACCACAGCTGTAGGCCATGGACAAGATCAAAGCTCTCAGATGAAGCTCAAAACAAGCACTCTATCTTGTTCAAAAAAAAAAAAAAATATTCTCCACTGTAAAGTATTTTTCATCCTTATTTAATGGCTAAATGGATGAAGGAATATGGCTAAAAGATGCATTATTTCAAGGAAAATACCGACTGCACACACATCTCAAAGGCATTAAAAATTAGTCTTTAACTAAATCACTCTTTGTAAAAACCAAGAAGTATAAACTAAGGAGTGTAAACACTTCCAAGAAGCGTGAACCTCTCTATAAATAAACCAGTAACACAGAATTGTTACCTGGCAAACGAGCAGTGTGACAAAAGGGAGACAAAACTCCAGCTTGGTGGATGAGAGGCATTACTCTTACTGTTTATTAGGATTTGAATGAATACAAACAAGATCAAACAGCAACATCTGTGCACGGAGTCCTTACCATTCATGAGCACTTTGAGCTGTCTGTCGTAGAACTCTGTTTCCTTCTGTGAGATGAGGGCACACTCCGCGCACTGGCGCACGGGGTCCACAAAGCACATGCGAGGCAGAGGCACTTTTTTGCTGCAGCACTTGTCACAGAAACACTTCCCACACCTCCGGCAGTGATGCTGAGCAGGAGAGAACGTTTCGTTTACTTATTTACAAAGGAAATAGGAGGGAATGATTTGATAAGGTTACTAAGTTACATCTCCTTCTCCCCAACAGTTTCTCAGGTATGAAACACACATGTTGAGGGACAGGTAAAGGAAATGTAAACTGCTACAGTGGCATAAAGAAATCTCTGAAGATTGAACACAAAGGATAGAGTATAGTATGAACAGCAGCACTCTAAGCCTTTGCTGGCACAAGGAGACCAGACAGGAAAGGGCTTCTCCAGTGTTCAGCAAATCCTTCACCTCAGTGTCAATAAAAACCCCAGAGTGGTTTCCAGGTCCCTTCCCACTTCCAAGCAAAGACCTTGAGAAACTTCCACGGGAGTTTCTATTCTTCTTCAACTGAAGATATTACTCTTTTAAAACTTATTTTCAAGTTTCTCCCAAGGAAAAAAGATAAAAATCTTTTTACTTAGAATCTGAAGCTATTCCTCTATCAGAAATATCAGGCAGCACAGTACAAATGCAATGAAGTTGCAAAACCAGAACAAGTATTGCAATGTGTTTCACAGCCACCAAATCTGCAACACCCCAGATCACTCTTGGGGTGTGACAGTGCCAACAAATCCTCCTGATGCACGTTCTTGTGACAGAACAAGTATTCCCAGGCAAGCAGGAACTAACTTGTGGCTGAAAGCAAGCCTGAACAGTTTGATACAACGAACTGATACAGTGCGATTTTGGTCAGCGTCAGGCTTTCCTTCCAAATATTATGCAAAATTCTCTGGAGTGCCTACTTCCCAGGGCTATCTCCAATTGCTTCCCAAAGGTAACAGAAGTAAAATACAGCAGCCTGTTATCTTGTATAACATATGAGTGTGTCTGGTTTAAAATTTCTCCTTCCCTCTCCCTCCAAAGAATAAAATGAAAAGCACTGACTTTGTCACTTGCATTACAAGTCACACTTCCACATCTTTCTTCACTTTCACAAGTGCATGCTAAGACTGTCAATGTAGTGATACAAGGGAATGATAGTCTCCCTTAAAAATCATTGTTGGTCTTTTCTGGGAGGGTGCTTTCCCTCTCCACATCATATTTTGCACACCAGCATGCATTCCACAGCAACCTGCTTGCTGTTATGTAATGAACGTAATTTAACTCTAATGTTAGTGTCTTCTCTTCATACAGAGAGATACATACTAATTATGTAGTTTACACTTTCTACTTTCATAAGAAATTCTCTGTTCCAAACCCAAGATAAATCCTGATTTACTTTTAGATTCTCTATTCCAAACTCAAGTCCTGGTTTACTTTTAGGGCAGAAGGAGAATCTGCATATTTGATTCCTTACATTTTAACAATACGGTTCTTTAATGTAGGATTACAATTCATTATTCCTGAAAACATTTTTGCTTACATTTCCACAACTAATTTTTCTCCCTGAACACAACTGAATTAGTTGATTTGGTTGCTATGTCAGTACTGATGCTGGCAGCCCACTCTTCCTCTGACTGTAAATCCTGCAGATACCTAGTAATTTGAAAAAAAAAATCCCATGTATTACACACAGAGCAACAAGATGCATTTCAAAGCAACAGGAAAAAAAACAAGGACTCTACTCAGAAAAGGCAGAACAGAAAGAAAAACTAAGTTAAATTAGACTTTGCAGAGTATTCTACTGAAATCCCTTACATTTAACTCAAAATAAGTCCATATTAGTACTTTGCAACAGTTACTACTTTACATTTCATTGATTTCTCTTACCTTTCTAGTTATGAAGTCAAATTTTGTATCACACTGCATACATCTTGGGCACTGGAAAACAGTATAAAATTAGATTAATCCACAAAATTTCTAAACCTTTAATTGTATCGTCATATACAAAGAATGAGATTTGTGCTATGCCCTATGAAGAAACACCACTACGAATTTCCATCCTTTAACTTTCAACCATGGATGGCTTTCATTTAATATTGATGTAGCAAAATAATGTCATCCCCATCTGCAAGACAAAAAAAGCTGCCAAACTTTCCCCTAGGGAATACTGCATCTTGCCAGAAGGCAAAACTACATCTCAGAATTACTTACCATGCTTGATAAGGTTTGGTTTTCCAGACAGTCCTGTATTCTAGAGTGACTTGTTTTTACAGAAGTTTTTGTCCTCATCATATTATATTGTGATGCTCTGCTTACTCTCTAAAACACTGTTTACATATTTTAATGCTTTCAATACTCACACATTTTTGAAACACGCTTCATTTTCTTCCAAGCCACCAAGACCTAATTTTTATTCCAGCTACAAGAAGTCACTTCCTGAAATATCTCTTTCCTAAAACAAGCTTACACCCACACTCCTCCCAAAAGAAGTGCCAGGAAAAAAATGTAAGGAGTTTCTCTCTCGCAACAAAATAGAGTTTAAGGGGTGACAATTTTGATTGTCTAAACTACCAGAAGTGATCAGTGACTGCTGGAAAACCAATTTCTCTGTAAAAAAGTCACCTACCAAAGGGCTGATACTCAGCCATTAGATCACTGGATTTTCAACAAGATTTTACATATTTTTAGCCACCATATCAAAACCCACTCTCCAAAGCTTATAATACAATTGTTTCTAGATTTATTTGCAAACACTAACACAAACTCATGCCTGACATCTGACTCAGGAGAACACTGTTAGATCCTGCAATAAGTTTTATAACTCTACAAACTGAAACTCCTCAAACCTGACTATCTCAGACTACAGCACAATGTCATCTTAAACACATGCCCTAAGCTGAGCAGGTGCTATGTGCACACAGCAATCACCCTTTGCCTTTAATTAACATATTTCAATATTTAACCCTTTTTCTTCTATAAATCCCTTCAGTTTACAGAACCTCTTGGGAGACTTTTGCTCCAGCAGATACTTACTGTCACAAGTTCAGCAGCTACAGCCAAAAAAATACTACACCAGGTAAATTAAAAATTCATGTTCTTTTAAAGTGTAAGCTTGTTAATAATTGGCAATAGTTTATTATTCTCCCTGAGAATTTATTATTATTCTGATGTCTAAACAGACATTTAACACATTAGAGAGTAACAGCACTGTAGTGGAACATAAATAGGTACTTGCAGATTTGTTACAACAAGCTGTTTCTAAATCCCACACAAAAGAGAACTAGAATTGTTCCTGAATTGTCTCAAATATCACACAGAGCTAAGGCATCCAACCACCTTTTTTCACAATGGCTGTAGAAAAGCTCATTCCAACACTTACTGACCAATAACCTTCAGCGTGAAGCAACTTCAGTATTCCCCAGGTTTCATCTACAGCTCATACAACATTCTACTCTACACCGATCTTAAGTGTTTTCATTTTTTATGTGTAGCTTAATAGCTGTCTGGGAGCTGGACCTGGCAACAATTTTGGTATACTTTTAATTTTCTTGGAGTCTAATTTTTTTTCTCAATGCAAACATGCAGGAGTTTTTTCGGTTGGGTTTTGGTGGTGCTGGGTTTGTTTGGGTTTTTAGGGGGGTTTTTGTTTGGTTTGGGGTTTTTTCCTTGCTTCTTTGGTTTCTGTCAAAAAACAAAAAGCACAAGCCACAAACTAAGAAGAAAAAAAACCAAAACCAAAACCCAAACTAATTCAAATACTGTCCTACATAGATTTCATACACAATGTTATGCTAAACATACAAGTGCTTTTCAGGAAGGATCAAAATTATTAATCCTTTTATTTAACACAAACTCTAGAAAAATATTTCTGAATTCCAGACCCACAATGATAACCCTGCCTGATATACAGGGCAGTCATAAACAAATCACAGGTCAAAGGGCACATGGCAGTCGGCATTGCAGAATGGGATTTTCCAAGGAAAATGTTCTGACACAAGTAGGTTCAATACACTGTTCCTTAAAGGTATTTCTGCTTTAGTAACCAGAACCAGGTGAATCCATTTGCGTAATATCAACTTCTGCTTTGCCTGGGACAAGATCCTTACTGCAGAATATCTTGAAAAGGTGAATTTTTCCTATTCATCCATACACTGACAGAATTAGAAGTGACGAGTATTGAATTAAGCTTTATTGCTTGAGGGGGTTTTATCACATTTAGAGAGAAGGAAGCATGATGTCCAAGTTACTTTCCATGTCTTTAAACAAAAAGATGTGAAGTAAAAAATTAAAAATTCATGTCATAAGTATAGTCATTTCATGTATGATGAACCACTAATACCGATATCAGATTGCTTCAAGTAGCAAGAGGAAAAGGGAAGAATGTCCATCAGTTGTTGCACCTTGGTACTAAATTAAAAAATACCGAGAGCTGGTGCATTACAAATAGAGAGGAACTTCTCAGGTGTTTGCTCAAGTGTGATACTGATTTTCATAACACCACGGATCCAGCCCGAGGTGAGAATCCCACAGATGGACAGGAAGTAATAGTTACACTTCACATGCTTTATTTGCATATATAGTAACACAGTGATTCAAGAAGTGATGCACAGGAACACCTGGGTGAGCTCGTTAACACAGTGAACTTTTGCAAAGTGAGAAGTTCAGGAGCTGCTCAAATCCCAGTCTGAAACACGCCTCACGCAAGCAGCTGATGCCAGAAGGGGAAATGGCACAATGGAACACAGGGCAGACACAGCTCATGGTGTTTTCTGATACTGCAGCTGCCCCAGTCCACCAGGACTCCAAAGGCAGCTCTGCCACACCACCAGTGCCACCACTGAGAGCCAGAGCCAAGGGAGGACCCAGCTATGGGAAGCTCCAGCAGCGACTGAGGAGCCCCAGGAAATCACTTTCACCACATCTGTGAGTTCCTCTGCAGCACACAGTGTTCCTCAGCTGCAGAAGGATCTGGTGGCACAGCTGGATGTCACGAGGTCTGGCTACCTCTGTAGCCAAACTAACAAACTTTACTTGATTTCTAGTCCAAGATTTCCTTAACAGAAACATCAGCTGAACTCTGCTGGTGATTTACAAAGAAATTCTGGGTTAGACAAGACATAGGCAGTGACCAACATTTTAAGCTCTGTCTCAAGTTTAATAATGCTCAGAACAAATTTTCATACTATCCACCTCAACTCACCATCTGTGTTACAATTAAGACTCCCAAAACCAAAGTTTTCCATAGTCTGCTTCATTCTTACACTTCAAACTCCTCAAAATAACTGATATTTTAAGACTGTATAATCTTGTGATGTAAAATTAAAAGCTTGAATTGTATTTCAATGCTATATAAGCTTCACAAAACTACTAACTGCCATAATTCCTAGGTGGCCTTAATTTAAAAAAAACAAGGCAGTAGACTCTTCCTGCATAAGAAAAATAAAGTTACTGAATTTGTGAGTGTTACTGGCTGCACAGCAGAAGCCAGTGGATTTAAAAAGCCAGATTAGCATTGGCTAATACCAGTCAAGGTCTTGTCTTGGACAAAGACACTTAGTTTTTAATTATTCCTGACATGGTAACAAGAGCAAATGTTATCAATTAATTAATTAATAAGGTAACACTATCTCTTTAAATTTAATGTAACAAAAACATGGTGTTTCTAAGCTTCCCTGTGTATCACATATCTGCTTTATTTAAGGGAAAAGTTTGTAACATATTTGGCAATTGTTAACCAAAGAGATGTCAGAACTTCAAAATTCTTTATGAGATCTAGCCAACGAACTACTTGCAAAATAAAAATTCATATTCTTTATCTTGCATTAACAAATGCATTTAAAATATTTGCCTGTAATACACTTCTCCTCGACAGTAAATATCACTGAGCCTGATACAAAGACAGAGTTCAGTTATAACTCAACATCATCAGACCAGTAGACTGTGGGGAAAAGCTGAACTCTAAGGGGAATGAGTACCTGCAGTACAACTATAACATAAAATTCAAACCAACAACACACATCAGACTGGTGTTGCTAAAATACACAGACTTAATTCTCTAAATATATCCAACTTAAATAAATCCTACTACAATCCTCAAACAACCTTCAGTTCAATTAAGGTGGTTCTGCATATTACACTGAGTTACAAGTACCTTGTTTTCCTTAATGAAATTTGTCTGCTATAATCAAGAACTACTGACATGCTAAACTGAATTTCACAAGGTCAGGGAGGAAACCAGACTCAATTTAAGTGTTACACAAATGATATCTGCCAGGAATCAAGTTTCCAGGTGGCCCAGGTGAGTGCACAGGGGTGCTGCAGAAGCAAAGCACAAAGCACTTGCACAACAACTGCTCAGACTTTGCTACAAGCTCATAGATAAACACACACTCCACCTGCTACACACCCCGAGCCCCGGAGCACACACGGTGGCAGCTGGGTGGGAACCTGGGGAGCCAGCCCAGGTGCCTTCCAAGGACACTCTGCTCTGGCCACTGAAGATTTGTCTTATCCACACCTCATATAGAACAGAAAACAGCACTGCCCCTGGACGTTTTTAAGATGAGACTGAATGTGGCTCTTAGCACCATGATCTGGTAATCACAGTGGGGTCGGATCAAGGGTTGGACATGATGATCTCGGAGGTCCCTTCCAACCCAGCTGATTCTGTGGTTTTCTACATATGGAAGAGAATAACCTGAGAAAATTCACACCGGATATTACAGCAGATCGCTTATTTAAAATAAATTGAAAAAGTCACTTTGCAAAAAGGGGTTGTTATTTCAGACAAAACCAGCGAGTGATTTGCTGCTCATACCCCTTACAGCAGCACAGGCTGGCCAGAGCTGCAGAAGCTGTGCTGGCAGAGTGAGTTGCCAGAAGTATCAATTATTACTTTTACACAGAACGTTCCGCCTCAAGAGATACCAGGCAGAGGGAAAAACTTTCTTCCTCGTTCCTGACCAAGGGAGGACACGGTGTTCCCATCCAAAACAGACCGGCCACGTCCCTAGCTGCCAAAGAACGGCTTTGCTTGATGCCTCTCGGCTCCAATTCATGGTGGCTCATCTGAAATAAATCCCCATTCCGGTCACATTTAAACGCAGTGGCGTGTGTCCACACCACAGACCGCTGGCAACAAATAAATAAACAAACAATGGGGCCTATGTTGTATTCGCATCTGGCTGCGGGGACGGGCCACAAACACCGCATATTACACGAAATTACATATCGTATCACGATCACATTGTTCCCTTGGTAAGTATTTAAAAGCACAGTCGACTGACAGAGTCTGAGCCGTCCAGTACTTGTCTGACACCACGAACACACACCGGGGGACAGAAGTGATGTTCGAACCCAGCCTGACCTGGTATAATTGCTTTTCAATCTGCACAGCCCTCAGAATCATCAGCGCAAGCATTTAGAGCCTTCAGAGTCGCCTTGATCAGTATTTAGAGCTCTCAGGATCGCACTCATCAGCATTTAGAGCCTTCAGGATCGCCTTGATAAGCATTCAGAGCCTTCAGGATCGCCCTCATAAGCATTGAGAGCCCTCACGATCGCCCTCATGAACACTGAGAGCCCTCACGATCGCCCTCATGAACA